>JASAOO010003469.1:32532-70695 GCA_030849075.1 Zelonia costaricensis | reverse complement strand
GCATCCGGCACCGACTCCTTCATGTACCGCTGCACCGTGCCAAAGGCACTGCGCCACTGGGGGTCGTCCTGCAGACGAATGCCACGCCGCTGCGTGGAGTACAGGGGCAGGTCCCGCAGGGCACCCGCCACCCCAGCAAACGCCTTTGCCGTCGTGGCCCGCTTCCACCGTCGCGCGCGCGCCGTCGACAGGATCAGGTCGATGCACGCCGCGGGAAGACTCATCTGCAGGCTTGCCGCCCCCCCGAAGGCGCGCAGGGGAGGCCGACCAGCAGCACACCTAGTTGAAAATAGCCCACGGCCGCGGCAGGAGACAAGGCGCGCGACAACCCTATGAGCGCATTTCGCCGGACCCCCCCCCCTCTTTTTTCTGCCCATGGGGACATGGCCCCGGCAGCTTTCACTCAGAGGTGAACTCTCGCACGCGCTCGTCAGTCAACCTCGCCAGAGTCGAAGCCACTGCACGCCAACGCGCGTTTTAACTCCCTAAGGTGATCTGTTGCAGCGATTTGAGGACGAAAACACTCACTTTTTATTTTTTCGAACTCCTACCGAGTGTTGGCACTCTGTGCCTTTCAGGCTCGGCTTGTGGCAGCATGAAGGTCAGCGAGCAGTTGTGGAGTACGCCAGAAAGCCGAAGCAGCAGATCTTCGTTGCGGCGCTCTTCGTCTTCCTCGGTGTCGGGAATGGTGTACTTGGGCTATAAAACAAGCCGACATCCATGCTGTTGAGAGGGCTACCGCACCGCTTTTCCGGTGCAGCGGTTACTCGCTGGCCGTGGTTGTACCGCGCTTAAAAAGGAATAATCTCAGTGGAAGACGCACTCTCAGTGCTTTGCTACGACTCCCCCTTCACACTATGGACACGCACTTTCGCTTTGTCTGATTTCTCGCCCACTGCCTCATTCACCCAAGAAGGCGTACTGCTGAGCGGCGCTCTTCAATTCGCGACACTTCCGCAGCTGATGAGCGGTCGCGCTGTGTTTCGAGAGCGCCTGTGCGCCTTTTACCGGAGGCACAACCCGGCTTGCTTGGACTCCATAGATGAGATCCTAGAGATTTTCTGCGGGCGCGAGGAGGAACTGTTTCAAGTCCTGGAGGAAAAGTACGGCGTGTGCTCAGAATCGGTGCGTCCTGCTTCGCCGCGCTTGTCGAATACGGCTCCACGACTGCTGCCTCATGCTCAGCCGAAGGCGGACGCCGTGAATGGCAGGCTGGTGGAAGCGCTGCGTGTCAAGGATGAGGAAATGACGGAGCTCCTGAAAGAGATGCAGGAGCTCCGTCGGCAAGTCCACGCTGGCGATTCAACCAGGACCTCACGGACTCGCCGTGTTGATGCGGCCGAACGCGTGTGTTCTGGCAATGCGGCGGTCGAGCTGGATGGACGCTCCCCAGGAGAATTCACAGCCCTCCGAGCAGAAAACCGTGCGCTGCGGAAAGAAGTCGTTGTTTTGCAGGCAGAAGGAGAGGCTCTGCGACGCCGACGATCAAACGACGAAGAAGCCATGGCTCTGCTGCGGTCGCGGATCAGCGATTGCGAGCAAAGGGAGCGAAAGCTAGTCGAGCGAGCCGCGGCGCATGACCTGGAATCGGGTGGTCCGCTTGGGGAGAGTGAATTTTTGGCGATTGTGCGCAGAAGCCAGCATCAACTCGCCGCGCACTATGAAGAGAAAATCGCCTTTATGCAGGCTGAGATGGATCGATTCTACGCCCACGCCACCGACTGCATCCAGGAGAAGGACTGCATCATCGATGCTTTGAAGCGCGACACGCTGTAGTGAAATTCGGAGACTGAGGACTCAAAGGCACTGCGTTGCAATGAGAAGCAAAAAAAAACCCTGTGCACAGAACAAGGCAGCAAAGCTATCGCGTAACGGTTTTCTTTCAGGCCAGCTGACGTGACCCCTCTACGTGGGAGCGGGGACCTCTTGCACTGCTTGATCATCGCGGGCGATCTTTTTATTTTTTTTCCGAGGGCGTCGTAGCTCGTTTGCTCCCTGCTCGGGCTCGCACTGCTTGCCTCGCGTCGGTTCCGCCGCTTTCCAACGCTCTCTTCTACTCTCCTTATTTGCATCCGCCTTTTTCCTCTTTTATGCTGTCGGCTCTTTTCCAAGATAGGAGAATCACGTTGAGCAACTCACATGCGTCAGCGACGCACGGTGCTTAATGTCGAGGCGGAGGCGCCGCCGCCGAAGCGACCGCTGGCCCGCCATATTGCCAACGTGGACCTATTTCCAAAGCCTCGCGAGGACTACCAGCGGGAGCAGACAAAAGCGGGTGCGATGGTCAGCCTTTTCACCGTGATTGTGATTTCGCTGCTCATTTTGTGGGAAGGCCTTGGCTATGCTTTGGGCAGGGATGCGTACGACACCGACGTCTCGATTGACAAGGGGCTGTCCGATGAAATGCCCGTCCACTTCGACGTCCTTTTCCCGGCGATGAATTGCGAGCGGCTGAGCATTGATATCCTGGACGCGACAGGATCAGCCCGCTTCAACGCGAGCGGTACCATTCATAAAATCCCCACCACCTACACGCGAGTTCGGCGCTACAAGGGGAGCTTGAAGGACCTGGACAACGAAATGAACGCTAACGCAACAGCCAGCGAGCAGGACTGTCGCCGTTGCCCGGCGGCTGCTTTTGACGAAGGAACTGACGAAGCGAACGGAGCCTTGGCGTCGCGGTGCTGCAACACGTGCGAGAGCGTCTATGCGTTGTACGAGGAGCTCGGGAAGGAGGCGCCAGATGTGGAGTACGTGCCGCAGTGTCTGTGGCAGCTCGCGGCTGATTCACCGGGGTGCAACGTGGTTGGTGTGTTGCATTTGAAGAAGGTGCATGTCACGGTTCTTTTCGGGCCCCGGCGGAGGGGTCAGCAGTACATGATCGGCGACGTCACGCGTCTGGACACGTCGCACGTGGTGAACAAGCTCCGCATCGGCGACGAGGACGTCGAGCGCTTCTCTCAGCACGGCATCGCCGAGCCGCTCTCCGGGCACTCGGTCGAAAGCAGGGTTTACGCGGAGACGCGCTACCTTGTCAAGGTGGTGCCGACCACGTACACACGGGGCAAGCAAGATGGCGTCCGAGCGACGACGTACGAGTACAGTGCGCAGCTGAGCAGCCGGGCCATCATCCCCGGCTTCAACGGCGCGGTGCCCGCTGTTGTGTTTGGGTTTGAGCCAACCGCGGTGCAGGTGAATAATGTGTTTAGGCGCCCACCGTTCACGCATCTGCTCGTGCGACTGTGTGGGATCGTCGGCGGCTTGTTTGTCGTGCTGGGTTTTGTGGACAGAGTTGTCGCAAGGTGTGCTGCGTTCGGCAGCCAGCGCGAGTAGAAGGAGGCTACGCTTTTTTCCTAGCTTCTTCGACGGAGCGTGTCGGTAACTTGCTGTTATTCGGTGGCGCTGGCTGCCAAGCACCTTTTGACAGCTTTTTTTTTTTTCTGGCCACCTCTTTTTCTCGTCTAGATTGACCATTGTCTGGGTAGCGTGGATATTTGAAAAGCTTGATGCAGAAGTGTCTGCAAAGCGGAACTTTGGGGTGTACGGCGGCCTGAGAGGGTGGAAGAGCTTCGGCACATTGGGCACCCGTGCTCTGAACGCTACGGGGCAGTTTTCCGGCAGCTGCTGCCTGCTGTTAAGGAGCGTGATGACTGCGCAGTGATGAAGTCTTCAAAAAAAAAAAAAGCGGAAAAAGATGCTGACGAGCTAGCTCGACTGATCTGTCTGTATTAACATGTTGACCTTTGAGTTTGTCCTTTCATATCGCCGCCCTCGTCTTTCCCGCTGCGACAGCTGAGGCACACAAAGCCGGTGACAGCAAAACAGAGATCGAGTCAGACCGCCCTTTACTTGACGGCACCGCAGCGCATGTAGAGCGCGTTTCAAGTCTCACAGAGCTTTACTAGTAGGAACGCAGACGGGAAAGAAAAGTAGTACAAAAGGAAAGCCCCCAAGGTCAGTATTGGTAGCGTTATCTGTGTTTTCTCGTAGCGTTAGGTCTTTTGTTTCGGCAAGACGGCACGGTAGCATCAGCCAATGTTCCGATCTCGTGTCGCCTGCTGCGCGGCGAGCGGCGTCCCCAAGCTGCCAGCGCAGCTGCCGGACTGGGCAATCCAGAAGCGCACCCGCCTGAGCGTGGCCCTCGACCGCTGGGCCGTGCAGCTGCAGCGCGTTGCCACGAAGGTGATCAAGTCGAGCAACGGCTTGATGGGCGTGCAGCCAAAGGAGGAGCTTTATAGGATTCCGCGCCTTCTGAAGGTGAGCGGGAAGCGGCCCAGCGTGATGGACAACTGCTTTATTGCACCGAGCGCGCTGGTCACCGGCGACGTACAGATTGGTCGCAAGAACTACATCGGCTACAACGTGATCATCCGCGCCGAGGAGGGCGAGAGCATCCACCTCGGCGAGAGCTGCAGCGTGCAGGAGAAGGCCGTGGTGACCGGCAACACCACCGTCGGGAAGTGGTCGACGATTGAGCCGATGGCCATCGTCGACTCGGCGGATATTGCATCCTGCTCCTTTGTCGGCGCCAACGCCATCGTGATGCGGGGAAGCAGCATTGAGTCTGGCGCGATGCTGTGCGCAGCGAGCGTCCTGCAGTCGGGTGCCATCATCCCGTCTGGCGAGATGTGGGCCGGCAACCCTGCGCAGAAGGTGGCAGACTTGACGGAGAAGGAGAAGGAAGACATCATCAAGGCGGCCAAGCACTCCGTCCTGCTCGCCATCGAGCACCACGACTCGTGGGAGCTTACCTGGGAGGAGATCGAGGACCAGCGCGAGGCGCGTGAGCAGTTTGCCCGGTACGCAGAGAACAACCGTGAGGTGCGGGTCAAGGCCATGTACATCAAGGAGCCGCCGCGACCAAACCGCAAGAAGATGGGCCGCCGCACGACGCACGAGCTCATGGACGGTACCGAGAATCGCCCGCCACTCACGGAGAGCATGCATGGAGGCAGCTAGGGTGCAGTCAGAGGTGGCCGGTGTCTTCAGCTCGCTTCTTCAGATCCGACGCTGTGGGCACGCGCGTCAGTGTCGTTGTAGCTCTCTCTCGTCTCACCAGCGCAACGTCAGGGAGAGAGGGACGGGGTGTCTCACTCCTTCTGCACGCGACAATGTGCCTCTGTACGCCTGTGTGGGTGTGTGTGTACGTACGTGTCCTAGCATCGAATGCGCTTTACTCCCGCTTGCCCTGTTTGGCTGTGTCGGTTCGTGTTTTTTTTTCTGTGTGTTTCCCTCCTACGCTGTTTTCTTCGGCGTTGTATGCTTGCCGTGCGTTGTGAACCGAGTGGTGCGCCAGCTCAGCGGAAGCGCAAAAAGAGAACTAGCCGAAATCCGTCTGTCGGACTATCGCGTTTGAGGGTGGGGTGGGCAACGGAACACCCCTGTGAGAACCAACGTGACGCGGGTGCGCGCGAGCGCACCGTTTTCTGCGACGCACGGACTTTTGTATGCTCTCTCTCTGTCGCGGTGGATGCCGCCATGCCTCCATGTACTTCTGATTGCGCTCTCTCTTGTGTCAAACACCCAAACATGCGCAGCAGTCATCTTGCTGCCGGAGTTTCTTCTGCTGTCGCCTGATCTCAAGCCCTCTTCAGTGCTGCGCCTCTACTCTGCGTTTTTGTTTCGCTTATTTCTGCTCCCCCTCACACCAAGGTGCGCTGCTGGTGAATTCAGAAAATGGACTCCATCATCTCGTGCGACAACATCCACAAGACGTACCTCCTCGGTGTGGAGGGCGTGCCGGCGCTGCGCGGCGTCGACGTGGACATCAACCCCGGCGAGCTCCTTGTTGTGTACGGCACCAGCGGTGGCGGCAAGAGTACGCTGCTGAACGTTCTGGGTACCATTGACACGCCCACCAAGGGCAACCTCTTCCTATTTGGCAAGCGCGTGACCGACCAGACGCCGGACTCGGAGCTTGCCTCGCTGCGCTGCAAGCGAATCGGCTTTGTCTTCCAGTCCTTCAACCTCATCTCCACCATGGACGCTACCGACAACGTCTCGCTCCCAATGATGATCAAGGGGTCGCTCTCGGCGTCGGAGATTAAGAAGCGCGCAACGGCCCTGCTGGAGGAGGTCGGGCTCGGCCACCGGCTGCACCACTTCCCATCGATGCTGTCTGGTGGCGAGCAGCAGCGCGTGACGATCGCCCGCGCGCTGGCCAACGAGCCGGAGATCCTATTTCTCGACGAGCCGACCGGCGACCTTGACACAAAGAACACGCTCATCATCATGAACATTCTGCTGCGGCTGAACCGCGAGCGTGGCCTGACGATGGTGATGGTGTCGCACGATGTGTACATGAAGCAGTACGCCCACCGCGTCATCTACATCCGCGACGGCAAGGTCAACACAACCGAGACGGTCGACGGCACTGTGCGTGAGCGCGCCTGGACTGAGCTGCAGGAGGCGCTTTGGAAGGCAAACAGCGGCGAGGACGAGCAGCTGGTGGCGGTCAGCGAGCAGCGCAAGCCGGAGGACTACCCTACGTTTTCCGCACAGGCCCCACTGAACCTCGACGAGGACCCCGACATGCAGCAGGTGGTTGACGTGCTCTTTGGCCTCCAGTAGAAAAGCAACCGGCGCACACATACACCCACGCGCGTCTGCGCGCAAGCCCGTAATGCCGGCGTTGCTCTCGAAGCCTCTCCCTCCTTTGTTTGCCTTCGGTTTGCTTTTCAGACGTTGTCTCGCTTCTAGTTTTTCCTTGCACCCTCGTTGTTTTCGGAGAGGTCTGCTTTCAGTGCTTTTTGTGTCTTCCGCCTTGCTGGTTTGCTCCTTTGTTCTTGCTTTCGGCGTCCTGGTTCAGCTGCATACAAAGTGTCAAAACTGCTTTCGACACTTTCCGCCGTGTTTCTGGGCTCACTTTTCTGTCTTTCTTCCACACTCAGCCCCCGTCGCATTGCCGGATCCGCAGCGCTGCATGTCGGATTTCGCCATTGGTCCCGCTTCAACGTAGAAGGGAGAGCGGAGGCTGCCGCTCGCCCTGACTCGTCTCCATGTGCACGGACTACAGCTTGCTTGTGATGATAAATCTGTCCTGCCCATGGCTTCACCAGCCGCCGTGTAGAGTTGAGACTGTAAGGCTACAAGTGAGAAGCAAAGATGCAAGGCCCGGCGCTTCACTCCGGGAAAGGAAAAAAAAAACAAAAACGACCTGCTCTATGTATGCGCCCGTGTGGTTTCACTGCCACTACAGTGCGTCGGCTCAACACGTGTTTGCGCCGGCCGGGAGCAAAATGGACCCGCCGCTGAACGCGGCTACGCTACGTGTACTGCACACGGCTCTCTTTCTCGCGCTCTCACATCCCTCGCCTCTTTTCCGTGTTTGCGCTTCGCAGCCCTCGCCGTCGCGGAGTCGCGCCGCTACCGACGCCGTCTCCGCCTTGACCCCCTTCCCTCCGTTTCCACCACACTCCTTCACTTGAGTGCCATTATTGTTGGCGTGCTTTCATGCCACTTGCGCGTCGCTGCGCCGTGGCGTGCCGATGGAGGGCCTCCTCCCCGTCGGTGTTTGCGTCCGCTGCGGTCACCTCTTTCGCTTCCGTATCTCGCGCTTCGGCTGCGTGTTTTCGTGCCCTTGCGGCGAGTGCATCGACGCGCTGAAGGCGGCAGCTGTCTTTGCTGCCTCCCTGCGCTCCGCGACGCGGTGGGAACCCTTTGTGCCGCTGCTGTCATCCCCGTGCTGCGAGCTGACCGACACGCTGCGAATTGCGGCAGTCGAGCTCGACTTTGATCGGCAAGCAGTCGCTGCGCGCTTTCTGAACGTCTCTGACCCGGATGTCTCGCGCATCACCAACGCCCTCTCTCTCGCCCTACGAGAAAGTGTGACGGTTCGCGGACGGGCACTGACGGCTCCGGCGGCGCTGCTCGACCAGCTCGTCGACGAGCTGCACGAAGCCGCGCAGGACCCGTCGCTGCCGTTTTTTGTCAACGCGCCGCAGCCTGGGCTGCGCGAGGCCGTCGCAGCCGCTGTTAGCCAGAGCTTCCCGGCAGACGCGTTGGACAAGGTGCCGCCGCTTCTGCGCCGTAGCCTGAAGCAGCACCAGGTCGGCGGCGTGGCAGCGGCGCTTCGCTGGGGCGGGCGAATCCTCTTCGCCGACGACATGGGCGTCGGCAAGACGTTGCAGGCCATCGCCACAGTAGCGGCGCTCGAGGCGTACCCGTTGCTGGTCGTGTGCCCGTCTGCGGTGAAGTTCATGTGGGCGGACCATGTGGAGCAGTACCTGCACGAGCAGGTGCCGGTGGACCGGATTCACCTCATCCACGGCGCCAACGACGCGCTCGCTGCGGATGCGCAGCCGCAGGTCGTGGTGGTAAGCTACCACATGGCCGCGGTGCTTGAGTCACAGCTGCTGTCGCGCTCGTGGCGGTGCCTGCTTTGCGACGAAAGCCACCTGCTGCACACCAACGTTGGCGGTGTGGACGCCACCTACACGCGAACACTGGCGGCACTGGCGAGGCAAGTGCCGCATTGCCTCTTGCTTTCTGGAACCCCCGCCGCCGACAGTCCGTTCGACTTCTTCAACCAGGTTGACATGCTGCGCCCCGGGCTGCTCGGCGCGACGCGCTACGACTTTGCGCTGCGCTACTGCCGCCTTGCGCTGTCGCCGCACCTTCGTGTGGCGGAGCTCGAACGGAAGGTGGAGCTGTTCTCGCTGCTCCGCTCATGCTGCATGCTTCGGCGACTCAAGGCGGAGGTGCTGGAGCTGCCGGCGAAGAGTCGAGTAGTGATGCGCGTGGCGGACGTCGCGGGGCCGCGTCGTGCTGCTGGCAAGCGCGCCGAGGTGTCCTACCAAGAACGGTACGCCAACAGCTGGAGAGCGAACTGGAAAGGGATCGCCGAGGCGATTGAGCACATCAGCAGCAAGTACGAGCGCGTTGTGCTGCTGGCGCATCACATTGAGCTGATCGATGCGCTTGTCACTTGGGCCAGCAACCACCGCAAGCCAGCTGTGCGCATCGATGGACGGGTGCCGGCGGCGCAGCGCGGGGAGCTTCTGAGCGCGTTCCAGCGCGGGGAGGCGCGCCTCGCCATCATTGGCGTCACGGCGTGCGCCGTTGGCATCTCCCTCGCGCCGGCACAGTGCGCCGTTTTTTGCGAGCTCCCGCCCGACGCGGCGTGGATGCGGCAAGCCGAGGATCGGCTTCATCGACCGGGCCAGCATGACGAGATTGTTGTCTTCTATCTGCTCGGGCTGCACTCCCAGTTCGATGCTGAACTCTTCTCTCGCTTGTGCAGCGCAGTCGGCGAGGGCGAGGGGCACACGGCCGACGCGGCGACGTGCGTGTCGCTCTCCCAAGTCGCCCACGAGCCGCAGCCGATGCTGCCGTCAAGACAGCTCCAAGAGGTTCCTGCTCCAGGTGGGGCACCGCCGTCAGCGGCACCGCTGCTCTTTCGTGTGAGCAAGAACACAGGTCGAATTCACGTCCGCGCGCGCGAACCGACCGGCTTCTACGCAACGTACCTGTGGCATGAGGCGATGCAATGCGTCCGGCACCGTCTGGACCCCGCGTGGCAGCAGCTGGACTGCTTTCTTGCCTCCATTGCGCGTGTCTCGCCCTTCCGGCGGCGCCAGCTGGTCCTGGCCAACACGTGGCTGCCGGCCACGCTCGACCTGACAGGTGAAGCCCGGCAAGCCGTCAGGGTCACCGGCAGCCGCAGGCGATACGCACGCGGGTCACTGCTGGGGTGGGGCGTGTGGTGGGAGGTGCGTCGTTTGTACTTCCCCACTCGCTTCTACTTCGGTCCACTCGTCGCTGCAAACGGCGCGCTCGCCGCCGGCTGCCTCAACTGCGCCAGTACCTTGCTTGCCAGGATGCGGGTTGAAGCAGCGAGGCTGGTGCCGGGTGCGGTGTGCTGTGCCGACCACGGTGATGCGGAGCTCTTCTGCTCCGGCGAGTGCAGGCACGCCTTTTTTCTCCGACGCTCCGGTGGCGCAATTCGCCGCAGCGTCGCCGGCGTTGACAAGAGTGTCTGCTCCAACTGCCACGTTGACTGCGAGACACTCTGCACCGCCGTGGCAGCGGCGGCAGGGCGGCAGAGCCGCGTTGCTGCCATCCGGCGCCTGCACCCGCAAATGCTCCAGTTCCCGAGCCTCTGCGAAAGGGTCATTGCGAGCCCGCTGTCCGGCAACTTCTGGCACGCCGACCACGTCGTCCCGGTCGTCTGCGGCGGGGGACAGGCGACTCTCGCGAATTTGCAGACGCTCTGCGTCGTCTGCCACGCGCTGAAGACCACAGAGGACCTTCGTCAAGCTCGACAGCAGGGTCGTCCCGAGTCCCCGGAACCGGCAACACCGGCGACGACGACCACGGTGGACGCAGCGCTCGAGAGGGCTGTCCGTTGCAGCAGCAATTCACGCGTGACGCGGCGAAGGGCCGAAGCGGGTGGGCAGTGTGTGCGACCATCGTGAAAAGAGCGCGGTGCAGAAGAGGAGTAGGCGGGAGAAGCAGCGGAGGTCGACGTCTGCGCACGCGGCAGGATCTCGCACTACGGTGTTCGGATGCGGCTCTTGCACTTTTCTCTCTGGCGATTGCTTCGGTTCCTCTTTCCGAGTCCTACTCCCCTCAAACGCTGAGTCGCCACACTCGTTCATTCTTTTATTTCAGTCGCTGCAGCACCGCCTCGGAGTGCTTGTGCATGCCAAACCCTCTCTACCAAGTAGGCGACAAAGGGGACAGCGCAGTGGTTGTCGCACGCGCAGCGTGGCTCGCGACCCGCTGAACTGGGCGCGAGCGCGCAACCCATTCACAACTCGCCTTTTATTCTCATCCCCCCCCCCTCCCCCTCCCCCTCCCTCTCCCAACCGCCTCCTTACTATTGCACTCGCACTTTGCGTTTCTTTTCCTATGCGGGCCTCCCCTTTCCCCCCCCTCCCCGCGCCCTCAACTCCTAGAATGCAATCCGTTCTCGCTTCGACGGCGCGCCACCACAAATCACAAGGCCCAAAACTGTGCACCACCAGCTTAGACACCAAAGAAGGCGGCACTGTGTCCACGTGCGCCACCTCGCGGCATTTCATTTCGCGCCGAAGCTCGATATTAGCTCTCTGCAGTCCGTCGAGCAAGGTAACCGTGCTCGCACAGACGACGAGAAACACCAGTCGGCCGCGCTGTGGAAGACTGACGCGTTGCAAGGTGTAAGGACTGCTCTTTGTGGATGACTAAAAAGAAAGTAGAATGCCGTACATGCACGCTCGTGGACGCTTATGACACGGGTGAAAACGCCGAGGTCAAAGAGGAGATCGACGTAATCGTAAACACCTACGATAATGTGCGTGTGTCGGGCAAGAGTGTCGCGCACTATCGCGTGCTCGTTCCGCTGGTCTCCGAGAGTCGCCCCAGTAGGCGGGTCACGCTGGAGATTCGGGTGGTGCCTGGCTACCCCTACGTAGCGCCAGCTGTGAGCCTGGTTTTCCCCTCTGGCGTGGTGCCTGGTCGCGACGGGGCGCTGTCGGAGGCGGAGGTGAAGCTGCTTGCAAAGGAGGTGTCAAACAATATCCAGCCTTGCCTGCCAAGCGGGATGCCATGCATGATGCAAATCGTGTCGACCGTAGCCGCCGCCGTGGAGAGCGGGCTCGAGCCAGCGCCGCCGCCGCCGCCGCCGCGCAATGGGAAGGCGCAGGCCGACACTGGTGTGGTGAGCGCGGGCCAGTCGCCCTCCCTCACGCCCGTCCCGCTGAAGGCGAAAGAGGCACTGAAGCTGAGCCTGCTGGCCTTCCACCTGCTCAAGAAGTGCTGCCACATGAGGAACCCGGAATCGAACGAAGAGGCCAGCAGTAACTTCGACTGGCTTGCCACGTACTTGTTGGACAGTGTGCGCATTTTCCCAGAGGCGGTGCGCAGCTTCTTCCCGTGGAGCGGGGTGCCGTTTGCGCGCGCGTTTGCCGACAGCATCGCAGGCGCCCTCAACCTCCCGGCTGACCAGCGGGAGCTGCCGAAGTGGCTCTGGCAAGACGAGACGCGTAACTTGCGCATCCAGCAAGGCACTGAGGGCCGCTACCGCACGGAGTTCATCCAGCAGCGGCTTCTAGGCGCTGGCGGGTTTGCGCCGGTGTACGTGTGCCGCAAGAAGATTGACGGCCGGCTGTACGCCATCAAGAAGATCGCCATGACGGAGGCGCAGTCGGCCAAGGTCTTGCGCGAGGTGCAGACGCTGGCGGCGCTGAACCACAAGCACATTGTCCGCTACTACGATGCTTGGGTGGAGGACGGGTGCGACGAGGAACTGCGCCAGTTCGTCGACGCGGAGGAGGACGAGGAGGACGAGGAGGACGAGGATACCGAGCGCACCGCCGCCCACGCGGCGCGCTCGTCTTCGGCTGACTCTCAGCTCTCGTCCTCGGCGTACATCCCGTCGTCGTCCTGTGAAGACGACGACGACGAGAGCGGCAGCAGCAGCGAAACAACCGACTCGGACGAAGACGGCACGGGCAGCACGGCTAGTGACAGCCACGACGCGAGAAAAAGCGAGCGAAACGCTAGCCACTCCACGGCTGGCTACCAGACCTTGTACATTCAAATGGAGCTGTGCGCGGCCCGCTCGCTGCGCCACCTGATCGAGGAGAGCGACTCTAGCGGGTCGGGCGGCATTTTCTCGTCCGCCAACGGGGAGAAGGTGGCCGTGTCGATTCTCCGCCAGCTGCTGTCGGTCACGGCACACACGCACCGCGAGCGCATCGTGCACCGCGATCTGAAGCCCGACAACGTACTCTTCGAGATGGAGTCGTCACACAGCAGCGACGAGGCGGGCACGATACGGGTCGCCGACTTTGGGCTGGCGCGTGTCATGAGCGGCGCGAAGCGCATCACGAGTGTGCTTGATGTGGACGAGATGGCGACGTCAACGGACGTGGTGTCTGCGAACAGCCCCACCGGCAACTGCGGCTCCGTCCTGTACTGCGCGCCCGAGCAGGAGAGAGGTCTCGAGTACGGCTTCAAGGTGGACGAGTTCAGCATCGGCATGATTGCGCTGGAGATGTGGCTGACCATTGCCGGTAAGGGCTTTCGCGAGCGCTTCACCATCATGAATGAGGTGTGGCGCACCGGAAAGCTACCGCAATGGTTCATGCAGTGGAACCCCACCATGGGGGACACCATCGAGAAGCTGCTGGAGCCGGACCCGCAGCGGCGCACCTCGTGCGAGGCCGTCCTCAGCACCGCCGAGCTGCCGGGCGACCCGGCCGACCTTACCAGCGCGCTGGACACGGTGGACAAGTACGGCGAACGCATTGCCGGCCGCATCATACAAAAAATCCAGCGCATCGGCTCCGAGTTCCGTAAACCCTCCCGCGCCCTTCGCGACGACACGCGGTTTGTCGGGTCGCCGCAGTGCACGGATGTGGTGCAGGCGGTGCAGGTGATCGGCCTGCTGCACGGCGCTGTCCCGGTGGCGCTCTTCGATCAAGCTGTCGCGATGAACCCGAAGCTGCTCGAGCTGGGTGTGGACTGCGTGGTGGACAGCAGTGGCCGCAGCTTTGCGTACGCGGCGCTGCCGCAGTTCGCCACTGCATCCTTTCTCGGCATGCAGGAGAACGGCTCCATCGGCTCCTTCTACCATTTCTATCACCGTGTCCGGTCCTACATCGCCTTCACAACGCCGCTGCCCCGTCACGACGCGCTTGGCGAGCTTGTGCTCGAGCCGTTGCTGTCGCTCTGCCACCTGCTTGCCTTCACAGATATGGCGGAGCCCGTGGAGCTGGTTGTGTCTCACGCGCACTGGCTGAACACCGTGTTTCCGAGCGAGATCGGCACGCGGCCGCCGCCGCCGGAGCTGTGCCAGATGCGATGTGTAATTGAGACGGCTGATCAGGTTGGCCACGCCATCTCCTGCGTCACGGAGGGCCTGAGCACTGCCGGCCTTGAGCTGTCCGACGAACGAGATGAGCACCTGAAGAAGTACGCGGCGTTGGTTCTGGAGGTGATTGGTGTCTTTGCGCAGCACATGAACACACACCTCACGCTCGTCATTGACCCGGCCCTGCGGCCCAGCGAGCTTCTCGTGGCCCGGAAAGCGCTGGAGCACGGTGTCATTTTCGAGTGCCGCGCGGCTCGTGGCGCCGTCCCGCTAGCGTTTGGCTGCGCCATGGAGAACTTCACCGCCAACTGCGTCGTCTCCAACCCCGACATCGCGGGCTTCACCGTCGTCGTCGACGTGCAGAATCTCCTGCAAACCGGCAAGCACGTGCAGCTGGCGTGGCGGGACAGTCTCGTGCTCGACGGTGTCGTGGTGAAGCGGCATGACCTGTACTCCACTGCGCAGCTGTCGCACGTGATCGAGGCGGCCGTCGTGCTGTGGAAGGGAAACGTGCGCGCGTGCATCCGGGCTGACACCGACGCCCACGTCCTGGCGCGCGCTCTGAGGGCGAAGCAGCTGCGGTGGGCACTGGTCGACGGGAAACGGCTCACGGCTGCGACCACAGCTCAGCAGAGCAAGCCGAACGGTGGTCGCAGCAGCGATGTGGTCCTCAGCGACCTGCGGCACACCGTCCGCAGCCTGTCCGTGAAGGACAAGCCGGCAAGCAGTGCAGGTGTGGAGGTGCACTACCTTGGCGGCAAGAGCGAGTCGCGCACGACGGATAAGATTGTGGAGCTGTACTCTGCCATGAAGACCCCGCCGCCCGCGACGGTGCTGGTCGTGGACGCCGACGTGGCCTGTGTACAGAGGTGCATGGAGCAGTTCAACAGCGGCGCCTTTGACACGTCGACAGAGACGCCGGCCGAGCCCACGCTAGCGCAGTGGCTGAAGGCAAACGCGGCCACATCGACCATCGTCCCTGTGTACTCACTGCCGGAGGGAAAAATAGTGTTCTTCGTCAATTACCGACGCTTCAAGGTCTCCAACAAGAAGGACAAGTCGCGCAACCGGAATAAACAGTGAAGCTGAGCGAGACACGTAGCAGGTCATTCGCCCCACACGGTTAAGCGCCCCCTCGCGGTTTCGCACTCTCCCCGGCGTCACCTCCTTCCACTTCTTTCCTCTTCACCACCGTAAGTCGCAGGAGCGGCCACTGTCATGCGCCTCTCGTGTCACAAACTCGCCGCGTGCGAATGTGCTGGACCTCTTTTCTCCCCCCCCCTCATGCTGCTGCTGCTGCACGAATTTAGCGAGTTTTTCAGCTGACTGGTTACGACGCATCATCGGACGCTCCTATTTCCCGACTCTGTGTGTGCGTTTGTGCATGTTTGTCTTTGCGTGCAAGTGAAACTGTTGTGTACGGTGTTGGTGAACTGCTAACTGCTCTCTCTCCTTCTTACGCAGTGTGAGAAACTCTATGGTGCACTGCAACACACAGCCAACAACTGAGCGGACCCGAGTCCGCGCGCCAGGCACACCGCAGCTTCGCCTCTCCGTTCATGGACGGGGTTGTCTTGACGTGCGCGACCATGTGCCCGATGCTACGCGCTCTCAGGTGACAGCTGCGGGACTAGCGCGCGGCAGTGCGAAGTGCGCCACATGAGGCTCGTAGCCGCAGGAGTCGTGAAACCGGTCCGGGCTAATCCTGAACGGCAGAGGCGGCGATGCCGTTCTCGAACCCCCAGATCCAGACGCTGATGGGGCGCTCCGCGTCAACCACCCCGCATCACCGTCCCTTGCGCACTCTCACTGTGCCCATTCTCCCGCTTCCCCGCCCCTCCATCACATCTCTCCACGTCGCACCCACGCCTCGCCCGGAACGCCGGTAGGTGATCATCGTCAGTGCAGCGGTGCGAGTACGTTCGCACATCGACTCCCCGCTTCACCTCTAGCCATCCTCGTTGACTTTTGAGTCCTCTGTTTCGAGTCATCGCTACCGTCGAATACGCCAGTCTTGGCGACACGCGTTTGAGCTCGGCAGGCCCAGGTGCCCCCCCCCTCATCGCTCTCATTCCCAGCACCGGTCACGTCTGACGAGGCAGGATAAGGCCAGCCGCTTTTACTCTTTGAGCGGCACCATCTCCTCCATTTTCTGGGCTCGCCTTCTCCGACACGTCAGAGCGCAGCCTCGCTCAGCAGAAGGCATCGCTCCGATCCAATTTAGGTTGGTTGCTTGTCCACAAGTCTGTCCGCTTCTCTTTTTTTGTGTGTTATCGTGTGTCGTGTTTTCCTCTTCACATCCTGCACAGCGGTGTTGTCGTTTTCTGCTCGGGAGGAAAGCCGTTAGCGGTCGCTGCCTCTTTTCGAGGTCTCCATCGACGCCAAGGGTGCGTTGCAATCTTTGGGCTCCCCTTGCACCGCTTTGCTTTGAAAAATGGATCGCTTCTTCAAGAAGAGCTCGTCAGAGGCGGCCCATGCCAAGGAGGAGGTGGAAATGCTACAGCAAAAGGTCAAAACCATGGGTGAGGTCGCCGGCGCTTTGGAAGCCCAGCTCACAGAAGAGAGGTTCAAGTACAACCAGCTGCTCACCAAGACCAACACGTGGAAGGAGAAGGTCAAGGCCCTCACCGAGGCGGATCGCGCTCGCATCGCCCAGCTGGAGGGAGAGCTGGGGGCCTTCCAGGTCGCCAGCGCGGCATGCGGTGGGCAGATGCCGCCGGAAGTCCGTGCCGCGGTGCAAGAGTCGCTTAGCAGCATGACGGCACGGCACGCGGATGAGCTGGCCGCGTTCAACGCACAAGTCGAGGCCGCGCAAGCCGTAGTCGCAACACGCGATGCCACCATCGCCGAACTCACGCAGGAGCTCGAAGCGGTGAAGGCGGTGCACCTCGAGACTCAGCAACGCTTTGCCGAGGAAATGGAGTCCATCACGGAGCATCACGAGAAGGAAGTTGCACAGCTGCACACGGAGCTTTCCGCTCTCAGCGAGCTGCAAGCTCTGAAGGCACGCGTTCAAGAGCAGCAGAGCGAGATAGCCTCGCTGGAAAACCACTCTTTACATCAAGGGCAGATCATGAACGGCCTCCAGAAGGACCTCGCGGCGTCTACGGCGCAGAACGAACTGCTCAGCACGCAGGTCCGCTCCTTGCAGGAGTCCCTCGCCACGATGGAGCAGAAGCAGTCCGTGTGGAAGGAGAAGGTGATGCAAATGAAGGCCAAAGACAACGAAACTATCAAGCAGCTGCAGACGGAGCTTGCCACCTCACGAGAAGCCTCACTTGAGACAAGTCACGCTCATCACGTCCACCATGCGTCTCCCTATGGGGACACCACCAACGGAACCGCCGATGCGGCCGCTCAGGAACCGCCAGACCGAGTCGCTACAGCTGCAACGACCAGCCCGCCTCACGAACAAGTTCACCAGCTGCAGATCCAGCTCGAGGAAGAGCGGATGTCGCATCGCCAGTTCGAGGACAAACTTGAGGCATGGAAGAACAAGGCTAAGCAGATCAAGCTGCAAGACATGCAGACGATCCAGGACCTCCAAGAGGACTGCCATCAACTCAAGGAAGCCCTTCAGAGGGCGCAAGCCCCTGGCAATCACACCGCCCCACCAGAAACGGCCCACATCGCACTGGATCCTTCTGCATCGGCACCAATCGAAGCTCTGCCACACCAAGCACCGACTCACAGCGCCACTACTACTCCTGACGACAAGCCTCCTCGCGTCACCGACGAGCTCGACGCCAAGAGCTCCGACCTGGAGCAGCTGGAGGGACGCCTCGCCACCTGGAAGGAGAAGGTCAAGGCAGCGAAGGCACAGGATACAGCACAGATTCGGGCGCTTGAGTTGCAACTCGATGAGCTGCGCGCACAGCTGTCCGCTGGTGCCGACGAACAGGCGCAGGCCAACGCGGTGCTCCGCGAGCAGCTGGACGCTGCACAGGCCGAGCGCGACGCGGCGGCACAGCAGGCGGAGCAGCGTGCCGAGGACCTGGCAGCGAAGGCGTCGGAGCTGGAGCAGCTGGAGGGACGCCTGGCCACCTGGAAGGAGAAGGTCAAGGCGGCGAAGGTTGCGGACGAAGAGCGCATCTCGGCTGTGGGTGAGCGCCTGACTCAATTTGAGACGGCTGCGGGGGAGCTGCGCCTCGCGCTGGCGCCTTTGCTTGGTGTGCCAGAGGAAAAGAGTGCGCCCAGTGATTCGGACTTGCAAGGGTGGAGCACAGAGCTCCGCGGAGCGTTGTCAGAGCTAGAGGACGGGTTTGTAGCTCTGGCGAAACTGATTGAGGTGAGCTACGATGTGGGCCACGGGACGGCCGTGATGTCAAGTGCGTGTAGCCGTCTACGCTGTGGCATGGAGGAAGGAGCCGCAGCGGCGGCGGAGGTTGAGGCCTTGAAAGCAGACGTCGCAGTGTTGCAGGGGACGGAGGCGGCTCATAAAGCGCGCAGTGACGAAGCGGAAGAGCGAGCAGCCCGCGCTAAAGAGGATCTGGCGCGCGTCACCAGTGAGGCGGAGCGGGCGTCGGTGCTAGAGAAGGAGAACGAAGACCTTCGGACGCGGTGCGACTTGCTGCGTAAGGAGCTTCAGCGGCAGCGGGAAGCTGCGCAACGAGACCGCGCGTCCACCGCAGACGCCGCTGCCACCGAAGCGGTTGCCTCGCCAACGATCGTTGAGAACACCAGCGCTGCCCAGACAATGTCGCGTACTGCGGCTGGTGGTCTGTCTGAGCGGGACACGGCTGCATTGGGGTCGAGTGGCATGGTCGGCGACGGCCTGCCCAGGTCGAACCGAGCCAAGATGGAGCAGCTCGTAAAGGAGAATGACGAGCTGAAGCAGCAGAACACGCACAACAACGCCGTTATCGCGCAATACATTCGCGAGGTGGAAGGCTACAAGGCGAATACGCGGGTGCAGCTTAGCATCGAGTACCTGCGTAATATCGTTCAGCAGTACCTG
This sequence comes from Zelonia costaricensis, assembly GCA_030849075.1. Lineage (NCBI taxonomy): Eukaryota > Euglenozoa > Kinetoplastea > Trypanosomatida > Trypanosomatidae > Zelonia > Zelonia costaricensis. The sequence goes on along the minus strand of JASAOO010003469.1, from coordinate 51,940 downwards.
TGCGCCGCCGAGGATCTGCGCCCCAAGATGATCCCTGCTATCTGCACTGTTCTGGAGTTCAACAACAGGCAGAAGGAGGATGTGCAGCTGGCGAACCCGCGCTGTCCGCGCTTTCACTGACCTGCGTGTTCGGTCGAGACGCCAATAGCGGGCGGCGTCTTTGCGCACAAACGGACGCTGAGCCGCGTTGGTATGCTGTTCTGCAAACCAGCGCACGCGCCGGGGAAGCGTTTGCCGCCGCTGATCGCCGTTTCTGACCGCTAGGCCAGTGGAGTCTGCTGGTGCAGAGCTGCATCGTCTTCTCTCTCTCTATCGAATCACTGTTCTTGCTACATTCAAACTGTGCTTGTCGTGCAGATTGTGTGTGTGTGTGTACGTGGGATTGTCTGTACGATACGTGGAGCGTCGGGGAAGCCAGGGTGCTATCGCGCGCCACCTGCTGTCGCGCCTTTTGGGATGATGGGCTACGTCTTGGCTGGGATTGCATCTCGGGTGCGCGCTCGTGTATGTGCTCCTCCGCACGACTGCCAGCCGCTTTTTGAGTCGAAGTGCGAAAAGACAATGAGAAACGCTTTCAGTTGCCGAACGCTACCTTTTTCGTTTTCTCTTGCGGTCTCAGAGCAGAGCATCGCATGCCAACTCACCGCACCTCAGGCGCTGGCCTCACCGGCCATTTGCAAACGATGGAAGGGGCTCTTGCATAACACAATCCAAGTCCCTCCCGTTTCCATGACGTCACCTGTTTCACCCTGCCTCCACCCTGCTGCTTTTTTCTGACCAACATGAATCGGTGGTGTCTGCTCGGGGTACTCCCGGAAAACGTGCAACTCCATGCATCTCGGCACCAGAGCTTCCCCGCACACATACACGCCCTTCCCAAACACACAGTAGTAGCAAGGAGAGGCACTGAGGGCAACAAATGGGGAAGCGTGACCTGCAGAAGGAGAAGCAGCTGGAGCTTGCTGCCATTTGGGGAAGTGAAGTCCAGGGCGACGCGCGCTTTCCAAAGCGCCGCGGCGCTGGAGCGAAAAAGGACGTCGGTGCGGTTGAGGAGACGAACGACGATGTCGACCCCGACGTGCTCTCGGACATGGGCAGTGACGCCGGCAGCGTCACGAGCAAGCACAGCGACTCGGCTAAGAAGGAGGCGAGGAAGTCTGCAAAGAAGAAGAAGAGCACTGACTACCGGCTGCATTGTTTCGTGGAGCCGGGCACGGAGCTGAACGCGGTGCGCACCGTCTTCGAAGCCTACGAGCCCAAGGCTGAGATCCGCACTGCGCAGAAGGGTAATCTGCTGAACAAGTCACAGTTTGCAGTGCTGACGTTTCGCAACAAGGCCACGGCGCTGCACGCAGTCAAGACGCTCGACGGCACCAACCAGCGCGACCTGCTCGGTGTCACGACCCTGAAACTCAATCTGATGCTCACAAGGCAGCAAAGCAAGATTGCGCGCAAGAAGCTCAACCGCAAGATTCGTCAGCAGAAGCAGCAGTCTCAGATCATGGAGGAGCAGGAGGATCTGGAGTTTATTCGAAACTTCCTGTGCCAGCAGACAGGAACGAAGAAGGCAAAGTGAATCTCCAAGTTGCACTCTTCTTCTTGTGTCGGCGTCGCGCGACTGCCGCCGGCTCAGCACCACTTGCCGCTTGCCGGTTCTTTGTCCTGGCGTTGTAACCCTGCACGTTTAATGCGCACCGTCTTGTTGCCAATGGCAAATGCGAGGCTTCCGCCCTCCCGTTTAAGCGCGCGAAGGATGGGAGAAGAGAGCGGCAGACGGGCGCAGGAAGAGAGCGCTCGCACCGTGTACAGCCGTAGCCGCGCCGCCTCTCCTCCACACGAGAGGCACCTGGTCAGCCCGGTCCATGCCACACAGCAATCGTTAAAGAAGAGAAAGAACCCTCTGCCAACAGGCTAAAGGGGGACTTATGAGTTTACCGTTGAGGCATGCGCGCTCTTCGATGTCCCGGCGCGCACCCGTTCCGTATCCTCTACTCTCTTTGCCTCCCTCTCCGGTGCCCCTTTCCGCTTGTCGAAACGTATCGGCTGTCCCGCTGTTCACGGGCACTGCCGTTTCTGTTGTCGTTCTCGGTTGCCTCCCTCGATGGGTAGGCGCACTCACGTACGAGTGTGCTACACACACACACACACATCGGCACACTACTCAGACGGGAACGGCTGGCTATACCCGCACTTGCGACAGCTTAGCACGCGACGATGTCGTCCGCCATTAAGGGAGAAGCGACGTATACGGCGCTGAAGGAGTGCCGCCCACGGTGCTGGGGGCCACTGCGAACCATGACGGCCGTGGACACGTACGTTGGCCAGACCGGACACGCGGACGGCTCCGCGTACCCGGTGCTCGAAGGGTCTGGCAAGGTCAAGTCGCGCACAGGCTACGAGTACACCGGCGCGCTGCGCGACGGTGAGCCCGCGGGCAGCGGTGTGCAGCGCTGGGACGACGGTCGCACTGTGCGCGGTCACTTCCTGCACGGCACCGTCGCCGGCAGCGGCGCGCTGGACTGGCCGAACGGCGACGTGTACACGGGTGAGCTGTCCGAGAGCGTACGCCACGGTCGCGGCACGCTGGTGTCCGACGCGGGTCGCTCGCGCTACACGGGCGAGTGGGACCAAGGCATGCGGCACGGCCGCGGCACGCAGGAGTACCCTGATGGCAGTGTGTACGAGGGGGAGTGGCAGCGCAATGAGCGCCACGGTGCCGGGTGTCTGCGCTACAGCACTGGGGACATCTACGAGGGAGCGTGGTGCGGTGACACCGCAAGCGGTTACGGGGTGATGGGCTGGATTGCCGGCAACGGCAACTACTACCGTGAGCTGTACAAGGGGGAATGGAACGCTGGATGGCCGGAGGGGAGCGGAGTGTCCGTGTACATCGCCATCCCGCGCGAGCTGATCGCCACCGCCACGTCGTCGGAGGCTCTCGCCCTTCCCTCGCAGTACGCTGCGCCGACAGAGGCGCTGCTGAACGTGTACGTTGGTGCCTACCAGCACGGCCAGCGCCACGGGCAGGGCGTCTTCTACTACGCGGACGGCAGCTGCTACGAGGGCGGGTGGGCCGCGGGGGAGAAGAGCGGCCCCGGCCGCTTCACCACGGCAGTAGGCGAGGTGGAGGCGAAGCGCTGGACAGCTGGTGAAGCCGGCCTAGAGGGAAGCGCCGCCGGGCAAACGCTGGAGCAGGCGCCGCCCTCGCTCGTGCCCTCCGTGTCGCCCCAGGGACTGGGCAGCCTCCTCGAGACGGAGGAGGAGCTGCAGGTGTCGCTGCGCCTGTTGCTGCTGCGCTACAACACGACGCTCAAGCTGCTCTTCCGGGCCTACTGCCACCGCAGCAACGACGTGGCGCTGCCCACGACGCGGCACGACTGGTGGCAGCACCGCCTGCCGGGACGCATGACTCTCACGCAGGTCCTCTGTCTGCTGCACGATGCCCGCATCCTCGGCTCGCGCTTCTCGGTCGGCGCGGCGCTCCACGTTGTCGCGGAGGTGCTGCGCGTAGAGGCGGTGACGTGGTCGGCAGTGGTGGCGGCCACCTCCCTGCCCGCTACGCTTGCCGCCGTCGAGGAGGCGGAAGGGAGCGTCAACTACCGCCAGTTCTGCGAGACGCTGATCCGCGTCGCTGCGACGGTGAACGGTGGGCCGGCGCTGACGACGATGCAGGCCAAGGTCGGCGCCTTGCTGGATGGTGCGCTCAGTAGCGTGCCCGCGGCGGCCCCAGTGGCCGTGGCGGCCACGTTCCTGCCGCGCTCGCTGGCTCTCCGCAGCGATGTGGAGAGACACCAGGCGGCTCTGAGGCGCTGCTACGCGGAGCTGCACTGTGTGGAAGACGGGGTACGCTATGGCGTGCCGCTGCGCGTGTGCCTGGCCGCGCTGGCGCGGACACTCACCAAGTGCACGCTTAGCCCCGCCGCCGTGGTGAGCCACTTGGCGTGGCTGAAAACCGCAGAGAAGACCGACAAGGACGCGAAGGGCAGCACGCCGGCAGCATCGCTAGCGCAGGAGCTGTTGGCGGCTGCGGTGGCGAAGAACCGGCGCGCGCAGCAGCTCGATGAGGACGCCGGGGCGGCACAGTCCTTCGTGGAGTTCGTGGAGACGGTCATGACCATCGTCGACCTTGCGAAGAGGCACGGCGTCGCCAACACCGACGAGGTGCTGAGCGAGCTTCAGTACTCCCTGTTCGCCGCGTAGGCGCTTGCGCTACTAGCTCTTGTTTGAAGCCTCCACCCCGCGCTGCTTGCGTGTGCCTGCTCACCTTTTTTTTCTGCCCAGGAGAGGAGTGCGGGGTGATTGCCCGCGCGTCGACCTCTTATCCCTGCGCGTGCTCGTCATGTATGTAACAAACCAAACAAAAAAAAGGTTTGCCCCGTGGAGTGGGAGTGCCTCGAGTCAGTCTCGGAGTGATGAGCCACCCGCAACCATCTTTTTGACGTGTTCTCAGTGAGCCGGGGAGCAGCCGCGCGCCGGCACCCCGCCGCGATGTCTACAAGGCGCAGTTTCTGTGTGGCTGTGCCCCCCCCCCCCCCGGGGGGCGGTTGAGCCGCAGCGCACACATCAAGTTGTACAAAGCGGAAAAAGGGGGAGCAGGGCCGTTGCGCACTGTGGAGGAAGGGACGCACACGTGTGAAAAACGGCGTTCGAGTTGCGGCAGCGCCGTGGGTGCCTGGCCTCTCAAGCGCTACAGACGTACTCTCTTTTGTACGAGGAGTTGCCGATGCGTAGAGAGATCGGCTTTGCCAAAGCTCGTAGAGCCTTAACGGTTCTGCTCTTACTGTTGAGTCTGATCCACCGACGAGCAGCGCTTTGCGCTGCCAACAGTGATGTGCTCCAAGATCGTAAGTAAACTCTACCCACTTTTTTTCTCTCCGCTCTCACCTTCGTACATACAAAACGTTGGCTTTCTGCATCTTTGCCTCCGCCCCTGATCCTCTCCACTCCCGTGTGACGTGCGCCACGCAGAAGCTACTCGAACGTCAGCTCGCCCACGCACTCACTCCCTCGAAGGTCTCAGCCTGTCCTCGCTTCTCCTTCCCCCCCCCCTCCCTCTCCACCCCTCCCTCCCTCCACTTCATTGGCGCCTGGAAGTCAGAATGGGTCTCGACATCCAGCTCTTTCGCGATGCGGAGACGGCGAACGTCGTGCGCGAGTCGGAGCGCCGCCGCTACGCGAAGCCCGAGATCGTTGATGAGATTCTTGAGCTCGACCAGCGCTGGCGCCGCACGCAGTACCTTGCGGAGGCGACCAAGAAGATGATCAACACGTGCAGCAAGGCCGTTGGTGCCAAGAAGAAGGCGAAGGAGGCGGACGGCGAGGTGTCTGAGGTGCCGGCGGATGTCCTGAGCGCTGCGCAGGAGGGAAACCTCGACTCGGACAAGGTGCAGAACCTGTGCATCCTGCAGCTCAAGGAGCTGTCCAAGGCGCTGGCGGCGCAGGGCGAGGGCCTCGCCAAGACCGCGGCGGAGCAGGAGGTCGAGCGCGACCGCATGGTGATGAGCGTCGGCAACGTGCTGCACGAGTCCGTGCCGGTGTCGAACGACGAGGACACGGGCAACGTCGTCGTGCGCACCTTCGGCGACGTGACGCGCCGCCTGAAAATGTCGCACGTGGACTGCATGGAGCGCCTCGGTCTCATGGACACGTCCAAGACGGTGACGAGCATGGCGGGCGGCCGCGCCTTTGTGCTGCGCGGCGGCCTTGTGCAGCTGCAGTTCGCTATCATCTCGTACGCCCTCAACTTCATCATTTCCCGCGGCTATGAGCCCTTCTACCCGCCGTTCTTCCTCAACAAGGACGCGATGGCGTCGGTTGCGCAGCTGTCCGAGTTCGACGATTCGCTGTACAAGGTGTCCGGCGACGGCGACGAGAAGTACCTTATCGCCACCAGCGAGGCCCCGATCGCCGCGTACCACACGAACAAGTGGTTCAGCGAGCTCAAGGAGCCCATCAAGTACGCTGGCATCTCGTCGTGCTTCCGCAAGGAGGCCGGCGCGCACGGCCGCGACACGCTTGGCATCTTCCGCGTCCATCAGTTCGACAAGGTGGAGCAGTTCGTTGTCTGCTCCCCGCGCGAGGACGAGTCGTGGCGCGCGCTGGACGAGATGATCAAGACGTCGCAGGACTTCAACGAGAGCCTCGGCCTGCCATACCGTGTCATCAACATCTGCTCCGGCGCCCTCAACAACGCTGCGGCGAAGAAGTACGACTTGGAGGCGTGGTTCCCAGGTTCCGGCGCGTTCCGCGAGCTCGTGTCGTGCTCCAACTGCACCGACTACCAGGCGCGCGGCGTGAACTGCCGCTTTGGCGCCAACGCGAAGGGCACGACGGCCAACCACACGAAGGAGTACTGCCACATGCTGAACGGCACCCTCTGCGCCGTGACTCGCACCATGTGCTGCATCTGCGAGAACTACCAGACGGAGGAGGGCATCATCATCCCGGAGGTGCTGCGCCCGTACATGATGGGCACCGAGATGCTGAAGTTCCCAGTGGAGGCCCCGGCGGCCGAGAAGGCGTAGCCAGGCGCGTGACTCCGACTCCCTCGCCCATCAGCTTTAAATTCGCTCCCAGGCGCGAGCGACGCGAGGAAGCCGCGGGGTGGGGTGGGGTACTACAGTCTAGCGAGGCTGCCCAAGGGACGACCTTCTCGCCGCGTGTGGCAGAAGAGGAATGTGCGGCACTCTCGATTCGACTACACCCTCGCACTCCATTCTGCGCGCTTGTGTGCTACTCTGTGCGCGTCTGTGTGTGTGTGTGTGTGTGTGTGTGTGTGTGTCTGTGTGTGTCTGTGTGTGTGCTCCATCCTTTTCCTTTGTCCCCTCCATCGTCACCTGTGCTATCTTCTACGCCGCCGCCCCCCCCCCCTCCGCTTCTCGCCTTCATGTCTTACCGGGGGATGCCATTGACGATCATCAACAAAAAATAAGCTAAGCCTAAGCTGGCTGAAATGCGCGACTGCAACTCAGGCTCCATGCGTGGAGGAAGGAACATCGCACGTGTGTGTGTGTGTGTGTGTGTGTGTGTGTGTTTGTGCTTACCGAAAGAAAAAAGAAAACGCATCGTGCTCTTCCGGTTCGGATTGACGCGCTTTCACGGTCATGCGCACACGCTCCTCCGCGCAACTCTGCGTGGCTTATGTGATTCGCCTTTCAAGACGACACCGAGAGTTACGGAAAAGCGAGAGTGGCGCCGGCCTTTCTTCGTACGTTGCGCACACACGCGATCAAGGCGCAGGGAAGGGGTCGGCTTTTTAAACCTCGACTCGTGCGTGTGACTTCAACGTCAAACCGCGAGGCGGTTGCGTGGAGAGTGGCGACAGCACACCAATGCCGCAGGCCTGGCCCTAGTGCGTCCGTCCTCCCCTTATTGGCTTAGCTCCTCTGAATCCTGCGCCGCGGGGCTGCGAGTTGTGGTAGCTTTCTCGACAGGGCGCGGAATGCACCGGTTGGTCGGTCCGTAGCGTCTCCCTGCGCCGCCAGCGAATGCCGCAACGCAGTGAGCGCTGCTCATCCAGGTTGGTGATGCGCTGTGCGAAAAAAAAAAAACACTCGCGAGTGGCTTCTTGCGTCTCCCTGAACGTGCTCTTCAAGAACGCTCTTCCGGTGCTATCGTCCTACTCTACTCGACAATCCACAGTGCGACAAGGCACCGGTGGTGGGCCGCCTACTCGGTTCCCTTTCCGTGCTGCGCGCACACGCACGGTGCCTCCGCCCCCCCCCCCCCTCACCACCCTCGCACACACGCGTCTACCCCCGTGGGCACCTTCCTTAAATGACACCCTCCGACGAACCGGCGAACGCGCTCAAGCGCGCTGCCGAGGACGGGCAGGCGCCACGCAAGCGCGCGTACCCCGAGGACCTGCGCACGCCAATGCAGCAGCGCTTTACAGAGCTCGCCGAGCAGAGCAGCGGTGCACCCGCCCTCACCGCCGAGGCGCTGCATCGTCGCTGCCGGCAGGTGCTGAAGGTTGGGGAGGGCACGTTTGGCGAGGTGTTCATTTTGTTCGACACGGTGGCGCAGACCTACCTGACGATGAAGCGTATGCACAAGCTGCTCAGCCTGCGGCGGCGGAGCCTGGGCATTCACCGCTGCACCTTCCGCGAGGTGGAGCTCCTCGCCGCCTTGCAGCACCCCAACCTGGTGCAGGTGCTCGACTACCACATCCTCGCCGACGGAAGCCTCGTCATGTTCATGCCCGTCATAGCACACGACCTCGCCTCCCTGGTGCGCCGCTGGCCGGCAGCGGTGCGCGCCGTCGAGGCCGCCTCGGCCCCAGCCGCACGGCCCCGCATGCCGCTACACGTCACCAAGTGTCTCTTCCGTCAGCTGCTCGCCGGAATCGCGTACCTGCACAAGCACAAGGTTGTTCACCGCGACCTCAAGCCAAGCAACGTCATGGTCGACAGCTGCGGCGTCGTGAAGCTCATCGACTTTGGTTGGTCACGCTTCTGTGCTGCGGCAGGGGCGATGACGGGCCCGCCGTGCATTACGTCCTTTCGACCGCCTGAGGTGCTGGTGGGTGGGCACACGCACTACAGCTTCAGCCTTGACATGTGGTGCTGTGGGTGTATTCTGTTCGAGATGCTCACCGGGGGCGTGCCCTTCACGAAGAGCCGCAACGAGGCGGAGTGCCTGGCCAACATCGTGGACTGGCTGGGCTCCCCGCTGGCGACCAGCGAGGTGTACTTCCGCGGGACAGAGCGCTGCCCTATTCCACTCAGCCCAGGCCGGCCAGACACCTTTGCGCACCGCTGCAACGGCTACGGCATCAAGCCAACGGAGGTAGTGTTTCTGCGCCGTATGCTGTGCCTAGAGCCAGGCGAGCGCGCCACCGCCGAGGCCCTTTTGTGCGACGCGTGGTTCACCACAGCGCCTGTGATGTGCGTGCCGAACGCGATTCCACTGCCGGCGAACAACACCTTCCGCCTCGTCGAGGTGAGGCGCCGTGAAATGCAGCACTGACACTGCACCTGGTGTGGGTGAAATGCAGCTTGTGTCTGCAGAGTTCGTTTTCGGCCTTGCTGCACCCCTCCCTCCCTCCCCTCAAGGCGCGCCGCCGCAGTGCCGCCGCTGCTCTCTAGCGATCCAGTGACACTGTTCAACGGGAATGACAAACAGGAAACAAGAACGATCAGGCAACTGTTGTGCTGGCTTGACGTGCTAGTGTGGGAGATGCAATGGTCGCACCGCATGTACCCCCGCTCTCCCTCCGCCCCCCCCCATGCACAGCGGTGCGCTCCGTGTCACGCCTTCTCGCTGCAGGCCACCTTCGCCGCCTCCGCCAACCCTGTCACCGCGCTGCTCCCACTGTCGCAATCATTGCTGCGCTCGCCACGCAGTGCAGCAGGCGCCGTTGTCCCGCCGCGCACCACCGCTGCGGCGTCACAGCCGCCCAAAAGTGAAAGAAAAGGAAAGAAGGCAGGGCCCTCTCACAGTCGCACCCCTACGCCCGCAATTCTCAGCGTAGTTTTTTCCTTGAGGTTGCATTCTCCGCCAGTGCGCTTTCCTTGTTGCCCCCACCCACCCACCCTTCCCCTCCACCTCTCCTCCTTCACCCATCTCAGCAACCCCCCCCCCCTCCCCGCACCGCCCCGCGTGAGCTCCCTGCCACCCGACCCAGACTGGTGCCCTCGCCAATACTCATGTACAGCGACGCGTACAGCGGACGGCGGGAGCACTACGTCGACCTCTGCGCCGATGAGGAGGCCCGGACGGGGCAGTACAAGGAGAAGATGAGCTGCTTCCTGACGCTGGAGGAGGTGGTCGAGCGACTGCGCGAGCAGCCCTCCATCCAGGAGCGCATCGCCTCCGTCGAGGAGTTCGAGGAGCCCATCGGCCCGCTCAGCGTGCTGAACGTGCTGGCCAAGTCGCGCTACTTCGTCATTGTCCAGACGACATCATTTTGGTGGTCGCTGGAGCGGCGCGACGACGTCATCGTTGTGCAGCGCTCGCAGAACTTCAGCAGTGTGCACAGTCGCTGCAAGGGGGCGTATCGCAGCTACCGCTGGCTGATCGAGTCGGCGCCGACGGCACGGCGGTCGGTGCGCTGCCGTGGTGGGCCGAAGCTCTCCGAGGTGTTCAGCGCAATGCTGCGCGACCACGTCTTCGACGCCAAAGGCGCCGCCTCCTCCTCGTGGGAGTTCTCCGACTACATCTTTCACCTGTGTCTCCGCGGTAGCCCCGCACGTCGGCTTTAGGGAAGCGATATTTGTGGCGGGTTCCATGAATTGCGAAGTGAAAGACGGTAGCGTATGCGCCTGAAATTGGTAGAGAGGGGTCACTCGCATTCGAGCCCACGACTACCCCGCCTCCCACTGAGCCTACGAGCGTGCGGTCGCAGCAGACAGGAGAGCGCCCGTGAACCTTCCCCGCACCGCTTCTCCTCGAACCCATTGTTTGCCTTGTCTGATGCCCGCACCGATCGCCCCCGCACGGCCGACGCCCACGCAGACCCTGCCACCGCAGCGAAGCAGGGCGGGTAGACTAATGGTCAAACGTTCCCCTGCACAGTGCCCCGTCCTGTGGCGGCGCTGTCCAGCCACTCTCGCTCTCCACCTCCCACAAAGCCCGCGCGCGGGTGCACGCGCCAGCGTCGGCTAGGCTCGCTTCTGCTTTTCGTGTTGTCTTTCCGTGTCGCTACTCACCCCATTTCCCTGTATCTGTCTCTCTTACGTGTGTGGATGTGTGTGTCTGTGTGTGTGTGTGTCTGTGTGGTCGTCTGTGCATTTGTGGTTGACCAGCTTCACTTCCCTTTCTTTTTCTCTGCGAAGAGGTGCGACTGCGTCGGGCCGTGAAGGAGAGAGCGCTCCTCTACCCCACACTGATACTGGCCCCTCCCCCCTCTTCGCTCTCCCGTTCAGAATCCCCACCTCATCCCCTCACCCCTTCCAAGTCGGCCTTCTCTTTGATGGCAGTGGGCATCTGACAGGCTGGTGTACATCACCGCGTCACGCCGCACCACGTGCCCTTTTTCCTTGTTTTGCCCGATAGCTAAGCGTACGCTGCTCCACTGCTTTTCTTTTTCCTATCTGGACCAGCGAGGATTTCAATTGCGGCCCCTCCCACATTCCTCTGCTGGAGGACCACGTGGGGGGGTACGTGGGTATGGGCGTGTGCGCACCTGCCTCGTGCTTCTCACTTGCCGTTTCTTTCCCCCATCGCCTCCTCCCCCCCCCCCTCCCGCATCTGCCGCATCACCGCCCGAGATCGCCACATGCTTGCAAGTGTGCCATCTTACCTCTCCCTCTCCTCCTCCCCTTTCCTTCGCTCCAAATGCCTCGCTCCTGCTAAGAAGCCGCGCAATCGGGCAGCAGTACAACGGTGCGACGCCGCAACCCTCGCACGAGTTCCCGTCATCCGCACCGTGCAGGAGCTGATTCGCTACCACTGGAGAGGCATGAAAGAAAAAACTGCGACCTCGGCGATGCGGACCTTCCACGTGTGCGTGTGTGTCTGCGTAGCAAATTCCACGCCGCTCGCCAGTGCCCACGCGCCCGTCTCGTCCCTCTTTACACATCTTTTCGTTCTTTCCGTGTTCGTGCTTTTTCTCCTTCGCTATCACGGCTTCTTTCCTCGCACTGCCCCGTCGACGCTCTCCCCTGCCGTCCACATTCGCAACCGACCTGGCCGCCCTCACAGTGCCCCTCCCCCTCCCCTTCCTTGTGCGTACTCCAGCTGCTCTTCACTACGCGTGTGTCATGTGCGTCTGCGCGCGTTTTTTATCTGCGCGAGTTCCCCTGCACCCCCCCCACACACACACAGTCATCACGTGCGCACTCTCGAACAAGCCCAACGCGACTCTGCGCAGCCTTGTGGCGCGGCGCTCCCCTATTTCCGCTCGCAGACCCCTGTCCCCCCACCCCCGCATCCTTCATCCTATCACAAAACGCGTGCAGGCGAAATCGCCCGGCTTCACGCATCAGACGCACAATACGGCGCCGTGACACCAGTCGACGGACCACCACGCAGAGAAGGGTTGATGAGCATTCGTGGACAAGCGCCACAAAGCCGACTATCAGAGGCACTTCAAGCTCAAAGCCGTCGAGGCACTTCCCCGTAGTCTGTGAAGGCGTCAACATGCCCTCAAACATCCACGCCGCTTCCAGCGTCGCCTGCCGCTCCTCCCTTTCCCACCTTCGCAACTCCCCACTCGCCCCGCCACGCAAGCGCCGCCGCCTCTCCAAGCGACGAAGTCGCCATCAGTCACACAGCATTCCAACCCTGCTTCACCAAAGCGCATCCTCCTTCACCGCCGGCACCTCGTGTCCAGGCCAACGACCGCCACTCTCGCCGCCCGCCATGGCACTCCTCCCGCGCGTCGTGCAGGCGATGCAGGAGATCGCCCCGCTCAGCCTCGCCGACCACTCGTGGGACAACGTCGGCGTGCTGCTGGAGTCGCCCAAGCCGAACCGCACAAACACGGTGATGCTCACCATTGACCTCACGCCCGAGGTGATGGCGGAGTGCCTGGAGAAGAGCGTGGAGGTCATTCTCGCGTACCACCCGCCGCTGTTCCGCCCCATGAAGCGGTTGACGCTGCAGGACCCGAAGCAGCGCATTATCCTGCAGGCGGCTGTGGCGGGCATGTCCATCTTCGCCCCCCACACCGCCCTCGACGCGGCGTTCGGCGGCATCAACGACTGGCTCGCTTCCCTGGTGGCCGGCGGGGCCGAGTACACCGCCACGCCCATCCAGCCCACCTCCTCCTACGCCCCTGACGCGCGCGAGGCGACCGGGTCGACGGGCATGGGCCGTCTCGTGAAGTTGAAGGACGAGGTGGAGTTTGGCGCCATGGTGGAGTCGCTCAAGGCGCAGCTCGACCTCCCCACCGTGCGCGTGGCCCTGCCAGCCGGGTGGGAGCCGTCGCACCCCGTGTCCACCGTGGCGCTCTGCGCCGGTAGCGGCTCCGGCGTCTTCCGGCTGCTGCGCCGCCCAGTGCACGTCCTCTTGTCGGGGGAGATGGGGCACCACGACGTGCTTGCCGCCACGGCAGCAGGGCAGGCGGTGATTCTCTGCGAGCACACCAACACGGAACGCGGGTTCCTGCGAGCGGTGTTGCAGGAGCGCCTGCAGGCTGCGCTGGAGGGGACAACGGTGCTCGTCTCGGAGAGGGACCACGACCCGCTTGTCGCTTGGTGAGGCACGACTTGTGCGCCTATCTGAGGCCAGCAACCGCCCCGCATGATGCAGCCGGCACGCCGCGTCCGTTCGGCCCTCACAGGACACCCCCCCCCCCCCGAACGCTACGACGGCGCACTTGGTGCGGGAAACCATCATTCATAGTTTCAGTGGTGTCCTGCACTGTTGTCACCACTTCGAGCGTTACGCAAGCCACACTGGTGGGCTTTACGCCCAGTAGGATAACGGCCCACTAACTGACATTTTGCCGCTCTACTGCGGTGCGATCTAAAGACGGGCTCGCACCCGGGCTCCGATGCACTTGATCGGCACCGACTCGCTGCTGCCCACGCTCGCTCTCGCGCTGCGTCCCTGACACGGAGGAACAGCTGGTATGTGTGTGTGTGTTGTTGTTTTCTGCTGACTGACGCATACCCGCGCGCTGCCCACTCACTCTGCAACTGCTGTCCTCTCTCTGTGACTGCCGCACACGCGTGACTCAATGTGCGCGGGTCATCACACACACACACACACACACGCACACGCGCGCGCGCCTCCGACGCCTTAGTGCTTTCTTGTCACATCTGTTTTGTGATTCACTTCTTTTCTCCCCCTTCGGCACTTCGCTGCTGCTCTCTTTTCGCTAGAAACTCCCGTGTGCTCCGAGGCTCTGCCACCCGCGCCGACCGAGCCACCCCATCGCCCAACCTCACCCCTCCTCCTCTCAACTCCGTCTCTGTGTGAGTCCACGCGGAGCAACGTCGCAGTTCGCCGGCGCCTTCGAGCACGCTCACGGAACGAGGAACTACAAGCTTAGCGAGAACGCCACGCCGGCAAGCAGGCAGTCATGAACACCGCCCTTCTCGTGCAGGATGTGGACGAGATTCAAAACGCTGTGGATCGGTGGTACCGTCAGTCGTCCTCCAACTTGCAGGCGAGCCACGCCGCCTTTATTGGGCAGTTGCGGCAGTTGCAGGAGCGCCTCGGCGTCGACCCTGGCGCAATACCGCCGAGCATGCACGTCGATGCCATGATCACCCCTCCGCGGCACATGTACCTGACGGACGACACCATCAGCGGGTCGCCACCCATGGCATCGCCGCCGATCAGCCGCGGCCACCTCAACTACGACCACCTGCTGGACGAGGTAGTCAACAAGGGCGGCCCCATGCCGCCGTACAACCCGGAGGAGGAGGCAGAGCGGCGGCGCCGGCCAAACCCAGAGTCGGTGCGCGCGCCGTCCACGCCGCCGGACGACTGCAGCGGGCCGTGCCACGTGCTCGTGGAGTTCAAGCGGAAGCGCATGGTGCAGTACGAGTCGCCCACGTACGTCGCGCCTGGCGAGCACGTCGTTGTCGGCGGCGACCGCGGCGAGGACATCGGCCTCGTCACGCACACGTGGACAAGCGCGGAGGCGCACCAGCTCGGCGACAACCGTGACAAGGGCGTTGGCAAGGTGCTGCGCGTAGCTAGTGTGCTCGAGGTGACGCAGCTGCAGGGCGTGCAGACGGAGCTGGAGGCGCGCGCGGTGGAAGTGGCGCAGGAGAAGGTGCAGGAGAGCGGCCTGCCGATGCGCATTGTGGACGCCGAATACCAGTTCGACCGCCGCAAGTTGACCTTCTACTACCAGTCCATGCACCGTCTCGACTTCCGCACCCTCGTGCGCGACCTGTACAAGACGTTCCGCGCCCGTATCTGGATGGAGCCGGACACGTCCTCCTCGTAGGTACCGCGTGAAAGAGAGCAACTGACGCGCAAAAGGAAGTTGGAGCGGTGACGGCGGGACTTCGGGGTCGAGTGCGGGGCGGCGTGTGTGTGTCTCCGGTGTAGGGTGTCGGTGATTGGGTCAGACTGGCTTGCGTGGGCGCGGGACACCGTGGGAAGGCAGCGCCGTCCCTTCAATCACCGCACCCCCCTTCCCTCCCCTCGCCTCTCCGCCTGGCCTCCTCGTGCCAAACTTCCCTCAGCGTTGCTGCACTGCTGCGCCGTGTGGTGGCGGTCTCCGTCCTCTTGCCCCTCGCAATGTGGAAGAAGGAAGTGAGGTGCACTGACTCTTACCCCGTCCCCGACCTGCCGCACGCTCTCCGTTCTCCCTCCGCACCTCTTCCCCACTTCGTAGATGCACACGTCCCCACTCATCTAGGCCACCACCGTTTGTAAGTGCTGTGCGTTTTCTTTCCTTTCCTGATCACGTGTTTGCCGGTAGATGCGCTCCCCACCCCCTCCCCCTCACGCAGCTGGGG
This sequence comes from Zelonia costaricensis, assembly GCA_030849075.1. NCBI lineage: Eukaryota > Euglenozoa > Kinetoplastea > Trypanosomatida > Trypanosomatidae > Zelonia > Zelonia costaricensis. The sequence continues at coordinate 36,575 of JASAOO010003469.1, read as the reverse complement.
TAACGGAGCTGGCTGTGTGTCCGTGCGTGTTTGCGTGTGTGTGTGTGTGTGTGTGTCTGATCCCCACCCATCCCTCAGCGCTTTCTAATAGAGACGAAAGCAAACTAGTTTCTTAAAGACAACTCAATGAGGCACGTATTGGTCGACGATGCGAAAAGGTCCGGATGCGGTGGTGGCGCCATCCAGTTCCACGAGGCCTACGCGGACGGCGGGGCGGCGCGAGCGCGCGCCTGGAGCTCGCTTCAAGTCTGCGTCGCATTCTGCCTCAGCCCCTCCACAGCCAGCTAACTCGAGTGCTTGTGTGTGCCGGTGACACCAGGCAACTGCAGAGCACCACACTAGCATCAAGAGGTGCAGTGACACTCTTCTCGCTCGCACTCCTCCCCCCCCCTCCCTCCTCAACTCCTTGTTTCCGCTCTCTCTCTCTGTTGAACGCGCCGCGCGGGGCGATGTGTTGCGGCTGTGAGCGCCGGGCGCGTCCCTTGCAACTACAGAGCCGCCCACGCAACATCACCCACAATGGATCTCGATGACGTGGAGCGCTGGCGCCACGGCGAAAATGGCACCCGCGACCGCTACCGCGCTCGCTACGCGGCTCAGTACGGGCAAAGGGGCAGCGATGCGTACCAGAGCTTGCGCGATCCCGCCCCGCGACGGCAGTACTTCAACGATGACGGTGCCGCCTCAGCCGAGTACCCAGCGCGGCGCAGCGCCCCGCCGCCTCCTCCGCCTCCGCCGCCACCCCCGCCTCCGCCTCCGCCGCCCACACCGCCGTCCCCGTCGAAAGGCAAGAGGCGCTCGCCAAAGAAAACGTCACGCCGGCACAGCAGCAGCCGCTCGCGTCGCGCCAGCTCTGAGCCCCTCCACGGGGGCTCAAGTGACGAGGCAACCGCCACCGGCAGCACGGCGAGCACCGAGACAGCCACGAGCGCCGACTCCACAGCTAGCACCACCACCAGCGACTCGTACGACTACTCGTACTCGGAGTCCGAGAGCAGCAGTGACAGCAGTGCCGACTCCACCTACAGCCGCAGCCGCAGCGATAGCAGCACAGTCTCGCGCCCGCGGCACACGCGTCGGCAGCGCACGGCGACACCGCCGCGGGTGCCCGCCCACGCACTGCAGAGCCTCACGGGCGTCGTCTCCCGTGTCAGCGCACGGCCAAGCACCGCCGCGCAGGATGAAGAAATCGCAGCGGCCGCCGCGTGCCGCGCGATCCTCGAGCGCGAGGCCCAGCTGAAGGAGAAGGAGCTTCGCCTGCTGCAGCAGAAGCGCAACTTCGCCGCCGAGGTGCAGCGCCGCTCCTCGCTGCCGAACCGCTTTGCCGTCGAGGACGAAGCCATCCGCCACATGCAGCGCCTCGTCGACCTCGAGGACAGCACCCCCGCCGTGCAGGAGTACCTGCGGCGCACCTCCAAGGCCGCCCTGCCCGCACCCCCCGGGGCTCCAACAGACGCGCAGGCCCTGGCGTACCTCCGCACCTACGGCGGCGCCACAGAGACGGACGGCGCTGCCATGCCGCCGTCGCAGCGCCCCACCGCCCTCCCGCTGCCCCCGAAGCCGGCGGCTGACACGAGGGAGGACGGGCACGACGGCGACGACGATGCAGCAGCGGCGGCGGCATCAGGCGAGCCCGCAGCGGTGGCCGCTTCGAGTGCGGCGGCGTCGACGGAAGCAGATTCGCTGCTGGAGCACAGTCTGCCGCTGGAGGGGCAGCACGCCGCCCACCCCGCGCCCTCCTCTGCGCCGGCCACCGAACACGGCAGTGCACCGGTGCCGACGGACGCGGCTGCAGCGCCGCACATCACGCTGGAGACGGACCGCACCGACGAGCGGGCAGGCGGCGGCGCTGGCATCTCAGGAGAGGGGAGCATCGCCGCCGCAGCAGCAGCCGCGGACGGCGCCGGGGCGGCAGCGACATCGCAGCTTCGTAGCGACTCTCGCGCCCCGTCTCGCAGTGCGTCGGCGGAGCGGGCAGGCGAGCCGGCGGCGGCCAGCGGGCACGCGGGTGACGCCCACGTGATTCACGTTCAGCTGCCCCAGCGGCGGCGTCTCAAGGTCACCATGCGGCGCCGCCGCAGTCGCTCACGTCCGCACGTGCAGTCACAGCACACCGGTGGTGACGGCGAGAGCGATACGGAAGAGGAGGAGCAGGGGGAGGACGAGGGCGCTCCGGCCGGCCCACGCGGAGCCAGCGAGGGTGCCCAACCGGCTGCGCCGCAGCCCGCGGCTGTGGAGCAGCAGCAGCAGCAGCCCGTGCAGCGCCAGCTTCTGCCGCCCCCGCCAAGCCCCTCTTCGCAGCCCGCGGCCGAGCGGCAGCACATCGCCGTCGACCCGCTGCAGCGCTACAAACAAGGCAACGGCGGCGCGGGCGGCGCGGCAGCACAGCCGTGGACAATGGCCAACTGGCCGTGCAGCGCGCAGCCCACCACGACGCCGGCGAAGAGCAAGGACGGGCCGCCGGCGCTGTGGTACGCCTCCAACAGCCCCGTGCCGCTGTCGCACCGCGAGTTCAAGACGCTGCTGTGCTCCGAGTACGTGTCTCCCGAGATGACGACGGCGCTGCCGGCCGGCGTGCCGGGCACGACGAGTGCAGCAGCGGCAGGGGACGGCGAGGCGGTGACGGCGGGAGAGAGGGACGGGTACGAGCCCTACAGCGGCGGCGGCGGTGCGGTGTGTGCCGCCAGTGCGGCGCGCTCACCGGCGGCCGGCCGCGGTGGGAGGCGACACGCCGGCCGACGTCGCTCCGTGCGCATCCACGACGCGGACAACGCGCCCGACTCCCCCGCAGCGGAGGCGGTGGCAGCGGCGGCGCCGGACTCGGGGGTGTCGGCAGTGCGTACGCCTCCGGGCCACTCGCCGCCGCCGCCCGCTGCCCTCGCCGTAGACGAGGGGGAGGCCGTTGTCGAGTTCCCGCCGCCGCCGCACATGATGGCAGCTGACATGCCCCCGCCCGGCGACGTGGGCAGCGACGGCGAGGACAGCTGCTGTGGGTGCAGCTGCGTGCCGTGCACGGGATGCTGTGGTTGCTGGACGGCCATGTGGAGCTGCCTCTTCCCCTGCTGCGGCGGCGGGAGGCAGGCCGTCGCGGCGTCACCCGCCGCGGAGCCGCCGCGCCCACTCGCCTTCCAGCGGCCGGACCCGCAAGCCGCACCACCGCCTGGGCATCCCCCGCCGGTCGCCGACTCCGCCCCTCAGCCGTACACGTACCCCTCCGCAGCCGCAGGTCACACCAACGCACAGGGCCCTCGAACCGCTGCGCCGCTGCCTCCGCCCGCACCGCCGACGGCGCTGCCCGCGGCGAACGGGACGGCCGCGGCCGCTGCTCCCGTTAACGGTGCCTACACGTCTGGCGGCACCGGCAACGTACTGCCCGCGGCGTCGACGTATTGATGACGCAGGTGTGGTGTGTTGTGGGCGGACGCCCGGCGCACAGTGGCGCCTTGTGCCCTTGTAATGGCGATGTTTTGAAGGAGAAGGAGAGGCCCCTACCTCGCGTCTCCCCCTCCCCTCCTTCCCAAGCACTCCGTGAGCGAGTTCGTCCAGAGCACGCCCCTGCAGCCTTCCACCGGAGGAGGAGGCGGCAAGGCTGGAGTGCGGGGGTGGGAGCGGGGGCGTGGCTGCAAATGGGTCTCATCCTCCAACTGCCGTGTCGTGTTGCGTTGATGCCGCGGGACGCTGCCGAGTGTTCGCCTTGTTCTTTCTTGTGCATCTCGCCCCCGCCAGGGGTGCACATCCACTTTTTTGTGAGATGTGCAGCGGGGTGGGTGCGGCGTTCTCCTCCTCCCCTCCCCTTTCCCCAGCCCTCCTCCTTCTTCTCCCACCCCTACCGCGCTGCCTTCACCTTGTGTTTTTGACCTGTACGCGAGCGGAGATGCATGGCAGCTGTACGGAGCGCCCCTCCGAGGCGGCCGACCTCCCACCTGTCTGTATTGCATCACACACCCCGCTCGCCTCCTACACTCTGCGCCGCTCATCGTTCTCTTCTTATTTGCCCCCGATGTGCGTGTGCGTCTTAGACCGTGGCAGTGGTGAGGCGGGCG
>JASAOO010003469.1:0-32508 GCA_030849075.1 Zelonia costaricensis | reverse complement strand
TCGCCCCCCGCCCCCCCCACCACTGCCCACCGGATTGTCTCTCTTCTTCGTTGCCTTTCGCTTCTTCTCTGTGTATGTGTGTGTCTTGCACATAGTCGATGTTGCTCGAGTGCAGGGATGGGCTGCATAGGGAGCGCGGAGCGGGCACCGCGTGGGGACCTGACCCCCCCCCACCCCCTCTCGCTGCCGTAGACCCCTCCCCCTCCCCATTGCCTCCACTGCTCACCGCACGAGCGGCGCAGCGACCTTCTCAGCTTTCCATTGAAGCGCGCCCCACCCCATGACCGCGGTGCACCGCCGCCCCGGCCGCGTGCAGACCCGCCACGCTGCAGCTGTCAAGCCGGCCGCACGTTGTCTTGCAAGTCATCAGAGGCAGACATCCACGTGCAGGCTCGCTCGCCAAGCGGAGAGTACCCGGACTCCCCCGTCGTCCTTATCCGCCACTTCCCCAGCTTATAGGCGGATCTGTGCCGGGACGTACTTGATGGAGTGCTCGCTTGGGTCTCTGCCCACTGCCCCATCGAGCCGTGCACCTTCTCCTAAACCCACTTCTCTCCTCTCGGCACTGTCCTCGCCTTCGCCTTTCCCACTCTCTCCAGGTCAGGAGCCCCTACACCTGCTCCCTGCTGTTTCTGGAAGCCTGTGCACTCGGCTCGAACTCGAAATCCACCGGGCGGCGCCGTTGCAGCCTCCGCGGCAGTTGCAATGGAGGAGGACGCCGCACCCACCAAAAAGGATCGCCGCATCTACAAGGTGCTGCGCGATCACTGCGATGCCCCGCGCGTGCTCTTCGCAACCGACAGCCCGCTCGTCCTCGTGCGCGAGGGCGACCGGCGCGCCGTGCTCATCTTCAGCACGAAGTACTACACCTACATGATTAAGAGCAAGGGCTTCAAGCTGTACGCCATCTGGGCAAACCGTCAGCTCTCCGTCACTGCCACAGCGAACCGCGTCAGCCTGACCTCGCTCGACCCCCGCGCCATTCGAGCGACGCCGCAGTCGTACAAGGAAACCACCGATGCGGCGATCAACGAGTTCAGCTCCGTGACGCTAGAGACGGAGTCGGCGCTGGAGGCGGCGACGGTGGAGGAGCGCATCATGTGCCTCGTCGAGAGCGCCCAGCGCACCGCGGCGCTGCTTGAGCAGCAGGAGCGCGGCATCCCGCTGGACGTGGACGCCGCCGCCGACGACGACGACGACGACGCCCGCTCGGGCGGATCGTCGGACAGCGACGACGGCAACGGCGCCGGCACGTCCATGTCGCTGACGCTCGCGTCTGCGGCGGCGCGCGCGGCGGCGCAGCAGGGTGACGGGGGGCGCAAGAAAAAAGGCCCGGAGGGGGTGCTGCACATGGCGCCGTCGCGCTACATTGCCATCACGTCTCTCGTCGACGGCGAGTTCGCTGACTACACGACGCTGAAGAACGCCTACATGCGGCACGAGGAGGAGGACCTGCTGCGCGACCTTGGCGTGTTCATCAAGGAGAACGAGGGGCAGGTGGAGGCGCTGTGCGAGCACCACTACCCCGCCCTCATCCACGCCGCCCAGCAGTGCGTCACCATCTCCGAGCGCGACGCCGAGCTCGTCGGCGAGGAGCTGAGCGGGGCGACGACGCTGGTGCGCACCGCCGTGGTGAACATGAAGAAGGTCACCTCGAACCTCCTCCTCTCCCACAGCACGCGCGACAACCTCCAGCAGGTACGCAGTCTTCTCTCCAAGGCCATTGCCGTTGCCGAGTACCTCGAGACAGCCGAGTCGCAGGCGCAGCGGCAGCAGCTCGTCGGCGCCGTGGCCACGCTGCGCGAGCTCATCCGCCTCGCCGCGCCGCTGAGCGAGTACGCGATTGGCGAGTACGTCCTGCACGTCCGCGTCCCCGCCCTCACGCAGGACGTCTTCAGCTACGCCGTGCAGCACCTCAACAACTGGCTGCGCGTGCTGCGCGACAAGGCGCACCCCATAGGTAAGGCGTCCATGGACTGGGCGGGCACCGTCGCGGCGGGCCGCCTCACGACCGCGCTCATCATGCCGGACGGCACGGAGCAGTGGTGGCTGAACGAGGAGTTCGTGCCGGCGCAGCTGGAGCTCGCTCCCTTTGCGGAGGCCGACGCGATTACGGCGGTGTCGAACGGTGCCGGCATCCAGGCCGTATTTGTGGAGCTGCACCGAGAGGAGTACCTCGACAAGTACTACGCCGAGGGCCGCTGGCAGCAGGCGCGCGCCGACCTTCTTGAGTGCCCGCTGACGCTGACGAACCTGTCGCCGGCGGAGGTGCTGGCCAAGTTCCGGCAGTACTGCGCCACCGCGCTGGGCTTCATTCTGATTGAGGACATCGTGTACTGCGCCACGTCGCCGCACCTGCGCTCGCGGGCGGAGATTATACAACTCTGGGCCGTCCTGTCTGGCAAGCTCACCGAGCATGCGCTGAAGGTGCTGCATGTGCTGCTGGCCGACCCCAACGAGACCGCCGAGGCTGTGCAGGAGGTGCAGGTGCTGCAGTCCCTCATCCGCTGCGCCGCGAACAACGTCAAGTGCGTCGAGCTCAACAACCTCCCGCTGGCGCGTGCGATGGAGACGGCGAGCGACCAGCTCATCAGCTCGTGGCTGCAGCAGGCGTGTGTGGGGTGCATGCAGGGCATCATGAGCGACGCCTTCACCCCGGCCGTGGCGACCGACGCCGCGCAGTTCGCCGAGCTCGTCACGCGCTTCAACTTCCACCGCTGCCCGTCGCTGGAGCTCAACATCCCAGCCGCGTACACCAGCGGCGTGGTCACGCTGCCGTACAGTGCCGTGGTGCCGCGCACCGGCGACTGCGTGTTGGGCTTCCTGACGCAGTGCTACTCCACCATAATCACGGACACCTCCACGGTGGTTATGCAGTCGGAGCTCAACAACACGGACGAGATGCTGCTCAAGTACTTGACGGTTCTCTTCCGCACCGTGGCGGAGTCGATGCAGGGGCAGCTGATGGCCATTGATGTAAAGGCAGTGCTGCCGCTTGCCGTGTACGTGACGAGCTGCTCCATGATGCCGGTGCTCGTCTCGTGTGCGGAGCAGCAGTACATGCTCCACTGGCAGTGCGAGTACGAGCGGGAGAAGGCACAGACCATGGGCTCGCCCAAGCTGATGGCACACTGTGCCAAATTCTTCGCCAAGTCGCTGCAGATGGGGATCGAGCGGCTGCTGGCGGCCGTCATGAAGGAAGTCGAAGACCGCCTCAGGCTTGTCGACCGCATGTCGTATTGGAAGGCGCAGGTGGAGGCGCGGCGGCAGAACAAGAAGGCGGACGGCGAGACCTTCGCGACGTGCATGGACTACGTGCTGGGCATGACCCCCAAGCTGAGCGCGGTGCTGCAGTCCACCGTCGTGCGCAGCGTCGTCGGCACAGCCATCACACGGGCCGGCATGCTCATGCAGTCGAGCGTGCACAACGCCGTGACAAACGCGTACCAGGACGGGGCTCGAGATTTCGGAACGTGGCGCGAGGTGCTGGAGGAGTTCGAGCGGCAGTGCGCCGCCGGCGTGCCACAGTGGCAGCGGCGGCTTGGCGAGCTGCTGCCCGGGCTGAGCAGCGCCCAGCGCTTCCCCGTCAATGCACCGGCGACGGCGCAGGAGGTGCGGCAGTGGCTCGAGCCGAAGGAGGCGGCCTACAATGTCGAGAAGGCCAACCAGCCGCAGATTCTCGCCGGGATCGAAGGTGCCGGCAAGGTGATGGCCAAGGGATTCCAGGCGGTGGGCAAGGGCGTCGCCGCCACAGCCAGCGTCTTTGGCATGAACCAACAACAGCAGCAGCAGAAGTGAAGGCGACGCGAGGGAGGAGGCCCGCTTGAGCTGCTCCCTCCTATCGGGTGTATGAAGATCTCGCTCTTGCCATCCCCCCCCCTCCCCTCCCCTCCCGATGCCTCCGTGCTCGCCCTCCCCCCCCCCCTTCTTTTTGTTCGCTTGCGTGTTGCCGATACACTCTCCCGCTCTCTCCCTCCCTCATCTTCGCCGCGCGTTCGGTCGCGGTGTTGCTTCGTTGCGCGATGCTGATTTCCGAACATTTGATTGCTCTTGGGTACTAGCCGACCGCCGAAAAAAGAAAGTGAACCCAGATGCGCAAGCCGCACACACCCATCGAGCTCCACTCGACCGCTTTCTGCCGGCAGAATCCACTTTCGAGCACACTCCTCCTCTTTCCTCCTCCCCCCTCACTTCCCCTCCCCTCCGCCATGTAGAGGCACACGGCACGCACACACAGCCGCACATCGACACCTCCGTCTCTCTCTGTTGTTGCCTTTCCCAATCTCTGCATACAAGATGTCCACCTCCGTCGCGCATGAGCTGCAGCGCTTCCGCTATATAACGGTGCCGACGCATCCGCTACCCTGGCCCCACGTGCGGTACGTCAACATCGCGGAGCTGCGCCACGATGCGCCCGACCTGCCGCTCATGGCCAACCTCATCTCGGGCCTCGCCGACTGCGACCTCTCACTGAAGGAGATTCGGGAGCACACGGACAGCGACGTGCTCCAGCTGGCGCAGGTGCTGCAGGCCGCTCTGCAGTTCGCGCTCTGGTCGCAGAACGTCCTGAAGGAGCGCCTGTTGGAGGCACAGGCGACGCACGCTGCGAAGCGCGTATCAGCGCGGCAGCTGGAAGCGCTCGAGGCACGCCACCGCGCGCTGGAGAAGGCGATGGCCGCCGTGGTGGAGGAGCGCGACACGCTCTCGCTGGGCACGGCCAACCTTCGCACTGCCGTAGCGCAGCTCGAGACGACCGTGAAGCTGCAAGAGCAGCAGCTGCGGCACGAGCGCGGTCGCAATGCGCAGCTCCTCACCAAGCTCGAAAACGCCTTTGCCGCGCAAGCGGCGGCACCCGCGAGTCTGCCGGCGCCGCCTCGGCCAGAGACTGTCGGCGTGCACGCACGTCACCGACGGCGCCACAGCCCCGCCACGCCCGTCGACGCCTCGCACGATGACAGCGCCTCCACTGCGACGACAAGCGACACGTCGTACGAGGCGCCCCGGGCGGCACCGCGGGAGCGCGGTAGCAGCGGCAGTCACGCGTACGTGCCGGCGCCGAGCGAGACCCTCAGTCCACCGCCTCCGCCGCTGCTGGACTGGCGCACGCTGGTGCGGTACATCCTGCACGAGGAGCGACAGGCGCCGGCGAGGGTCGCAGCCGCGCCGCCTCCCCCCGCCGACGTGCAGGAGACGCCGACAGACGCCAGCACGACCAGCGTCGCACCGCTCACCATTCCCGTCGCTGCACCGGCTCCCATCGAGCGCTCGACCCCTGCGCCACCGGCGCCCCTGTCATCACCCGCGGCGCCGGCCCCGCCGCCTGTCACAGAGGCCCAGTTGCGGTCCTTCTTCGCGGAGCTCTTCGAGAGCATCGCCACCGACGCCGCCCAGCACGCACACAGCGTCGTGGCACACGCCGAGGAGCTCGTGCGCACGCTAGCAGGGCAGTCGACGCAGAAGACCGCCGCCGAGCAGCAGTCGCTCATGACCGAGGTGCGCGCCGCGCTGCACCACCTCAGCACGGAGCTCAAAGCGTGCACGCAGCACCAGCACCAGCACCAGCAGCAGGCGCACCGTGAGCCGTCCACGAGAGAGGAGCACCACGTGACGTCGGTCGAGAGGGCACCAGCCGCAGTAGTGGCAGCGCCCACGTCTATCGGCACAGGACGCACCTCCGGCGCCTCCAGCGCGGTGGGGGCCTCTGCGCTGCGCTCTGCGCGCAGTCCACCACGTGTGCCCGTTTCGCCCGACAGCGCCGGCGTGGCCGCGAGCGATGCGAAGGCGCCGTCACCGGTGTTGCAGCACCCCTCACCCCCCGCCGCTGCCGCCGCCTCACTCGACAGCTCCAACTCCGCGTCGTACTTCAGCTCCTTCCTGGCCAGCAGCGGGCCACTGCGACGGGCGTTGGCGCGGCATGACAGTCAAGAGGATGTTGCCAAGTCGCGCACACCACTGCCGGACTTCTCCGTGGACATCCTGCGCACACCGAGCGGCAGCGACGGCGGGCGGCCCGCCTCCCCATCCAGCACGGAGCGTGGCGGCTCGCCCGAGAAGGACGTCGGCGCGGAGGAGGAGGCGGACGAGGAGGAGGAGAAGGAGCGTGATGTGGACGTCGATCTCATGCCGATCAACACGCCCTCGAACGCGTCGGCGTCCGACTCGTACATCAGCTCAGACGAGAAGGCCCAACCCGCCGGCAGGGACTCGCCGCCGGCCTTCCCACGGATGCTAGCGAGACCGAGCACTGCCCCGCCGGTGTACCCGAGCAAGGCACCCCCGGCCTCCTCACAACCCGCCGCTGCATCGGCAACTGGCGCCCACACGCTGCCGCACCGCACGCTAAGCCTCCACTCCTCTATGCGCTCGGATGCGAGCGAGGGAAGCTCGCACGGCTCGTCGATGATGCTGCGTGAGACACGGGCGCAGTTGCAGGCGCTGCTGGCCGAGGAGGAGGCTGCGGAGATGGCGCGGCAGCTCAAGAAGGCGGGCGCGACGTCGCCATCCTGACAAGGCCACCGTATAGAACCACTGCAGCACGCAGACGCGCGATGGAGCGGGCAGCCCGGCCAGCTCCTCGTCGTGAGCCACGTGCCATGACATAGAAGATGGACACACATGTGCCGCATCTAAACGCACGGACACACTTCCACTGCCTTCCTATCGCTTCGAGTGCGGGGCTGGAATGTGTGGAGTTGCGCGTATTCCACTACTCTCGCTATGGGTACGTCAGACACGGAGGGGCGCCGCGACACCTCTGTCGCGTTGCACAACCGCCGCCGCACCACATGCAACACGGACCTTGATCCGCTTTCCGCGCCGCGTCCTCCACCACCCGCTCTCTGATGTCGCCGTCATGGACTGCACACCCTCCTCTCTCGCTCTCTGGCGCACGCCGCACCGTGCGTGTCCATGCACATCCATCCACCACCACCACCACCACCACCACCACCCCCCACGACCGAACGTGCAACCGCCCACACCACAGAAACGCGGCTTCCATCGTTCTCTCCCCCGCCCCCCCGCCCACCCCCCCCCGCACGACTCGCGCTCGGCCCTCCCCGCCCTTCCCCCGCCCCGTCCCTTCTTTGCCTCGTGCGACTCCCCTGCGCTTCTCTGCACGCACGCGGCGGTACTGCAGGCACCATGACGACCTCCTCGGACCTCTTCAAGAAGTTCACGTTGGAGAACGTGGCGCAGATTGCGAGCAGCAGCCAGAAGGAGCAGAAGGAGGTGCGCGCCGAGCTGGCGGAGCAGTACCCGGCGCTCGAGGAGTACTGGGAGGACATCCTGCCGAAGAAGTCAGACATCTACATCATCCGCTGCCAGGGCCAGGTGCACTGCATCACCCTCGTCAGCTCGCAGCCAGAGGTGCTCTTCTTCAACCATCACGGCGGCCCATACATTCCGCACCTCAAGCTGTTGCACAAGTACCCCTTCATGCTCAAGTGGCACCAAGTGGACATCGGCGGCTGCCGCTACGTCGTCTCCGGCGCCAACGTCATGTGCCAGGGCGTCACCTCCGCCGGCGGCATCGTCTCAGACGACGTGGAGGAGGGGGAGGTTGTGGCCGTGTACATCGAGGGCAAGGAGCATGCCGTGGCCGTTGGGACGGCGCTGATGTCGTCGGATGAGATCAGGGAGAAGAACAAGGGGCCGTGCATCGAGAACATCCACCACCTCGGCGACGGGCTCTGGATGAACCGCATTCTCAGCTCCTCTCACATCAGCGTCTAGCAGAAGCAGCAGGCAGTGCTCAGCTCCGCGGTAAGACTCAGAAAGGGCATCGGTCGGCGTACGGGTACGCACGTGCCCTTGATGTGCGGGAGTGGGGACGGTTGCCCCAGTCCATGCCGAAGGCGGCGCCACTCGTGGTCGTTGTGTGGCACACACGCCAGGGGGGACGGGAGTCGACCCTACTCCCTCCACACCTCCTTTCCCCCTCCCCCTCTCTCTCTCGGCGAGGTCTTTCTCGTAACGAAGTAAAGTTGAGCAACGCAACAGTGCGCGGGGGGAGGGGGGTCGTGTAGCACAGCGGCCTGCGCCCCCCCCCCCCCTCCCCTACCCCAAAGCGCCACCCACCCCCGCCCATGTCCCTAACCGCACGCCCTCTCAGCGACAAGGGGTGCATGCCCTGGCCTACGCCCGCGCGCAGAATGCGGTGCCGCGAGTGCATGAGCGGCACCAACACCCGCAGCGTCATCGCCTGCAGAACTCAGACGCGCGCATGTTTCCCCTGCTGCTCTTCATCACTTCGCGAATTGTGCACCCTGCGCTTCCACACGGCAAGGGCCGGTACGACGTAGCAGTACCACGGCACACACTCCCCCTCCTCCACCCATCCCTTGCCTCACTTTATCCTAGATGCACACGCAGACACGCCGTACGCTGCTCAAGTACCTGCCCGGGGTGCGGGTGGAGTACGGTGGGTCAGCTGCGTCTCTCCTCGACTCGTACCTCCAGCAGGACGGCGGGGCCCGCCACGCGGCAAACCTTCCCGTCTCCCAGCGCTACTTCTACATGAAGGATCAACAAGGCCGCGTGCCCTCGCCAGCAGCCGCCAAGAGCGGCGAGTCGGTGTCGGGCATGTCGCCGCAGCATCAGCTCATTCAGCTGCGACTCGGTGCCGCGCAGATGCTGAGCTCCTCGCAGCACGCCTCCATTGGCAACCTGAACGACGCACACCCGCTTTACTACGCACAGACCTCCCCCCGTGCGGCAGGGCTGACGGTGCCGCTGGTGTTGGCGCTGAAGCGGCTGCGCATTCACCGGCTCACGGAGCTGCAGGGGGCACTCGTGCCGCTGTTTCTGAAAGGCAAACACGTCATTGCGCACTCGGAGACGGGGACGGGCAAGAGCTTCGGCATCGCCCTGGCCATTGCCAACCGCATCATTCGCGACCAGCTCAACTACCGCCTTCACACCGTCGTGCTGGTGCCGACGGAGGAGCTGGCGCTGCAGTACGACAAGTGGCTGCGACACTTCGGGGGGTGCACGGCGCAGGTCGTGCAGGCCGCCATCGAGAGTGTTCCGCTGGAGGCGCAGCTCGCGAAGCTGCACAACATCCAGCCGCACGTTCTCGTTGGCACACCGCAGCGCATCGCGGACGTTATGCGCCTCAGCCCGTCCATCCTTGGCGAGAAGCTGCGTCGTAAAGTGGACTGCGTCGTGCTTGACGAGGCGGACATGATCATCCACGCGCAGGTGCGGTACGGGCGGCAGCGACTCAGCGGCGCCAACCTCGTCGACCGCCTCTTCCGCAACCGCCGAGAGGAGGTGCCGGCGCAGCTTGTGGCGGCGAGTGCGACGGTGGACGGCGTCACGGCGCAGACGCTCAACACCTGGACGCGCAACGACCGCACCGTGCGGCTCACGACGAGCTTCGTGGAGCACACCATTCCGCCAACGATTCAGTTTTACTTTTTTGGCGCCTCGAAGGCGTACCCGCTGGAGCGCTGCCTTGTGCTGACGCTGCAGCTCATCTGCATGCAGCGACCCGATGCGCGCGTCCTCGTCTTCACCGACGATGCGCGCGTGCACGAGGTCTGCGCGTTGCTGTCCTCCCCGGAGGTGGAGGCGGGTGTGCGCCGCATCGCGCCCGCGGTCCTCAACGCATCCCGGACACTCGCCGCCCCGCTGCACGCGCTGCCCACCGTCAGCAACACCACAGCCGCGCCGCCGCAGGCTGTACCGAGCGGCGTGTACGAGGACGTGCGTGCCCATCAAGTGGTGCGGCAGCGCGGCGACGTGTACGTGAAGAACAACAGCTCTCTCTCACGCCTCAACGAGGGGAAGCTGGTCGTGGGCGTGGGCAGCGTCGACAGCAGCCGCGGCCTGCACGTCAACGGCATCACGCACGTCCTCTTGTACGGCACGTGCCCGTCAGCGGCGGGCTTTGTCCACTGCGCGGGCCGCACGGGTCGCATGGGGGCGGAGGGGGACGTGGTGGTGCTCTACCCGCCCTCCTCGGGCCGGCAGGTGCAGCAGGTGTGCAGCTCGCTCGAGCTGCCTTTCCACCCAGGCCGCATGAGCACCATCGAGGACCTCCTCCGCGCTGATCAGACTGAGGCGGCAGCGGCAGCAGCCACCACCGCAGCGGGGGTGTAAGACGCGTGGCGGAGACTGCGCAGTCGCCTCCATTCCCCTTGCACTCGGCTCCACACGTGCCACGTCGTGTGCTCGCCATGAGCTTCTCACAGACGCAGCGACTCGTCGCTTACTTTCGCCTGTTAACGCCACCAGGGCACACATGCACACACACACACACACACACGCACCAAAACCAAACACACGAACACATGCGCAGCGGGCAGGGCGAAGCGAACACGCGAGCGAGCGCCGAGGGCAAGGAGCGGCGGCGCGTCCGTCTCCTCGCACACGGGGCGCCGTCCGCAACAGCTCGGCATGGGCCCGCTTCCCTTTTCCCTCTCCGCCCCAACCCCAACCCCAGCCCCAACCCCGACCCTAACCCCAACCCTCCTCCCCTCAACACACGCTTTTCGTTTTGCGTCGCCTGCCGCACGGGCCGCCTCACACCCGTACGCACCGCTGCGCACGCACAGGGCCAGGGCGCACGCTGGTGCCCGTTTTTCATCACGCAGCCGTTTGCATGGAAGGGGACCGCACGTCCTCGGTGGAGGCGGTGGTGGCCGCCTCGCGCATCGACGTCTTCATCCCACCACTGTACCGCCCCACGTACGGCCCGGGCAGCGACCTCGTGACCGCCGCGGTGACCATCGACTACGACGCCGTCACACAGTGCGGCGAGGCGGCGCTGAGCTGCAAACCGTACGTGTGGCGGCACAGGACGGAGGAGGCGGTCGGCGCCGGCGACGACCTCTTCACGCTTCCATCGACGCAGTGGAGGTCCGAGGAACCGAAGGGCAACGTGAAGCAGGGGCTGATGGAGGTGCTGCTGGGCGACAGCACGACAGGCGAGCAGCTTATGTCTGACGCAGGTCGCCCGCTGCCGGCGCCTTCCATCGCAGAGGAGGTGCAGGCGCGGCTGCGCGGCACCCGCTGCGATGCGACCCACGTGACCGCCCCGCAGCTCCTCGTCGCGCTCCTCCGCGTCATTCTTGCAAGTCGCACCGACGCGGCGCGCGCGCTCGTCGATTGCGTCACGAGCATCGACATGAGCCACACCCAGTTGGGCTGTGTCGGGGAGGGCGGCCCACCGCTGCACTTCGACGAGAGCGGCGCCCCGATGCCGCCGCCGCCGCCGGGTACGGCGGCCACGCACTTTTTTCCGGACGAGCGCCCTCGACGAGGACGGGCCCCGGACGCCGTGGCACGCGCGGTGGCGCAGCGCAGCCTGGCGCTCGCCTACGTGGCGCCGCTGCTCTTTGTTCCGGGCCTGCGACTGTACCGCATCCGCGAACTCATCTGCACGCACTGCGCCCTGACCGACGCGGACGCGCACGCCCTCGCGCTGATCCTGCGCACCGGTGATGGGCAACGCAGCCACCGCGGCCCTCGCGCCTTCTTCCGCCGCGCCGCCGACACGGGCCGCCAGACCACCTGCTGCACCCTCGAGACCCTCGACGTGTCGTACAACCGCATCACCGACGTGGGCATGACGGAGTTGAAGCACGCCATCAAGCACAACCGGCACCTGCACACCATGACCTTCACCGGCAACGACGTGCGCAATAGGCAGAGGCTAGTCAAGGGCATCGAGCGGCGCCTGAAGCGAAACCGCGAGGGCACCACGGGGCACCCGTTGCTGCGGCTGCAGCGGTGGGGTCGCAAGAAGGTTCAGTGAGGGGCACGCACCCCCGATAGAGGCGCCAGACACGATACATGCAGACCTGTGTGCAGGAGAAGAAAACTACAGTCCTGTTTTGCAGTGCAAACTGCATCCGCACGCCCGCGGCGGCTCGTCGGCGTCTACATGTGACGCAATGGGCTTGAGGTCCTGCGAAATGGCGCTGCGTACGGTGACGCCGCACGACCAGCCCTGCAGCGACGCGTGCACATGTGATGCGGCGCGCCACGGTCTCCATCCCGCTTCTCTCATCACACCGCTTTTTCTTTTTGCCGTGCTGCCACGCCCGCCTGACACCCATCCCCACCGCCGCGTCTCACTTCCTCGTCGACACACACACACACAGTAGTGGATCCTTAAGGCGGCCCCCCCACACACACACACTGAACATGAGTGCCCCGGCGCTGCCTGCACTACCGCCAGCTCTGCATGCGCTTCTGTGCGCTGTGGAGGAGTTGGACGCGACGTCGGCAGGCAGCGTACCCGCTGCCGCCGCTGCAGCGCCTGCCCCCGTCCCTACGGTCAAGTTGCTGAGGCTGCTCGACGACATGCAGGCGCAGTACGTGCAACTCCTTGAGCTCGCGCGCCAGCCGCAGCCGTCCACCTCGTCGTCCCCGCCGCCGGCCGCAGCGGCGGTGCAGGTGATGGCGGAGGTGGAGGCGACGGTGGCGGGGCTGCAGCGGGGCATCCGCACGAAGCACGCGCAGATGTCGCGCATTGTTCTCCTGAACGCGCTCCGCCGCGAGGTCGCAGAGCGGCGGCAGTGCGTGGCGAAGATGGAGGGCGTGCTGAGCGCCTCTCACCAACACGTGCGTCTGTGACAAGTGAAGTGCCTGCGCTCTCCAGGCCTCAGAAAACCGCTTCCAATACAGTCAGCTCTGGGAACAATGGGTCCGGTTTTGCAGTTGCCGGCGCAGGACCCTCGCGCACCGCGCAAACTCACCCCAGCGTTTGTGTGTGTGTGTGTGTCTCTGCTCGCTCGTCCCTCTCTGACACTTCACTCCATGTCCCTCCTCTCCCTCTTCTCCTCCGCGTCCTGCAGTTGCCGCGCTGCAGCGCTCGCCCACCCCGCTCACTCGTAGTACTCACCCACACACACACACACACGTCACCTCAGCCCTCACGACTTTGCCATTTGTATCCGCTTTCTTGTAGAAGCCGCTGGTAGTGCCGATCGCAGAGGCACTCCTCGTCCATCTGCCTACTACCCCCCCCCCTCCCAGTAGCACCATTGACACCTTCTCCCCACACCCGCGCAGCCAGGGCCGAATTGCTCTCCCTTCCGCACCACACACGTAGCATCACATCATATCCAGCCAAACCCCAACACTCTCACGCTCTCGCTCCCTCCCCCCCTTTGAGCGTCCATACGTCATCAGTGCTTCCCTCCCTTCCCACACCCAGTCACCCCTGCTACCCCCCCCCACCCCTCAATCCTCCTGCTTCCTCGCATCACTTCGTCCCAGCCCCCGAGCCTCAGTCGCCCGCGCTGCCTCCCTCGCAGCCCACCGCCTCCAGCTCGCTTTCGTTGCGCCCACATTGACCTTCCCCCCTCCCCCTCCCCGTATTGCTTAGCGCCTCACTTACGCATTAGCCCACATCCACTCCACCGACACTGCCTCGTCTCTCATTGAAGTGATACTCGTGTACTCCTTGCGTGTTCGTGTGCGTGCACGTCGCAGGCCCCCCCCCCGTGCATGCTTCCACACGCCTAACTGCGCCCTCAGTGACCAACACAGCGCGCGCTCTTCGTTCCTCTCTGCTTTTCGCTGTGCACTGTGTGCCTGCGCTACAGCGCTCGCCTATTCGCCGTGTGTACGCAACGCACTTTCCCACATTGCCCGTGCCACCATGTCGGAGGAGACGCGCTACATGTACCCGGCGCGCAAGGCCCACGCCATCGATCTCGGCTCTTCCATGAACCCGAACCCCGACGAGGATGTCAAGCAGATCCCCGAGAGCGTGGCGTCTGCGCCGGACATGTCCGCCACGGTGACGGAGATCAAGCACAGCGTGCCTCAGGTGACGCACTTCGGCACCGGCCTCGGCACGCAGGGCTCCGCCGGTGACCTCACGCTGCACGACGCCGAGAGCGACAGCGAGGTGGCGGACGGCGTCAACGAGTTTGACCTCGCCGCGTACTCGAAGGAAGACCTTACACAGACGCTGCACAAGCGCATCATGAGTCGCATGTTCTCCGCCTTCGACGTCACGCAGGTGGGCTACCTCGACATCAACAAGCTGCAGGAGTTCTGCACGTACGTCGGTCGCAACGTGTCGCAGGAGGCGACGGGGAAGATGTTCGACGAATTGCAGGGAATTGACGGTCACATCACCTTCGACGTCTTCTGGAACTGGTGGACGACGCACCCCGACACGAAGATGACGAAGGAGACGTTCTCGCTCGTGTCGGCGGACTTCTCCGTGCCGTACCACCAGCAGCAGCTCAAGATCAAGGAGGAGGGCGAGATCTTCACCCCGAGCTACCGCGTCAAGTATTACTTCAAGGACATGGAGACTGGCCTCCGGCGCCGCGTCAGCCCGTGGCACGACTTGCCACTCTTCGTGCGCGACTCCGTCCGCACCAAGCCGGAGAACGTCCGCGCCAACCGATACAACTTCATCTGCGAGATCCCAAAGTGGACGCGCGCCAAGTTCGAGATCGCCACGGGCGAGCCGTTCAACCCGATCAAGCAGGACATCAAGAACGGTGTCCCGCGCTTCTACAAGCACGGCGACATGATGTGGAACTACGGCGCCTTCCCACAAACGTGGGAGAGCACGGAGGTGATCTTCGAGGACGGCGTCAGCGGCGACAACGACCCCATCGACGGCATTGAGATTGGGATGCGGCAGCTCCGCGTTGGCGAGATCCACCCCGTGCGCATCCTTGGTGTTCTGGGCATGATCGATGATGGGCAGATGGACTGGAAGGTGATCTGCATGTCCGTCAACGACCCAGTGGCGCGTTTCATCAAGGACATCAATGACGTGCCCAAGTTCCTGCCTGGCTGCCTCGATGCGCTGCGGGAATGGTTCCGTGTGTACAAGATTTGCCAGGGCGGGGTGGAGAACAAGTTCGCCTTCAACGGCGAGTTCAAGGACAAGGCGTACGCCATGAAGGTCGTCGACGAGTCGCACTACATGTGGGAGAACCTCCGCAAGATCAAGAAGAAGGAGGAGGTCTAGCCAGACGTGCGTGTGTGNCGACAGCTTCCAGAATGTCCCCCCCCTCCCCCTCCTTATCGCTTCATGCTTCCCCATCCACGTACTTCCCCCCCCCTTCTCCTCCTTCCCGCCTCTCCCCTCGAGCGCCTCTTCCGCCGAGCCCTTTGCACAGAGGAGGGGGAAGGCGGGTGAAGAAAGCCGCACGTTCGGTCAGGCGTGCCCACGTGTGCGTGTGTGTGTGTTGTGTAGCCTCTGGAATGCGGAGGCAGTGCGTCGCGGTGAAAAGCGCCGTCGTCACAAGTAGCGCCGCACCCCTTTCTTCCCATTGCCAGGCAACAGCTGACTTGCTTTCCCCGCCCCCGTCTGTTCGTTCACCTTCCTCTGTTGCCTCCTCCCCGGCGTGGGTGTGCTTGCCCCCCCCCACCCCCTCTCCACCTTCCCTACCCCTAACCTCCACTCCAATACGTAGTGCACTCGTCTTGCCGTCCGCTAGTGCAGTCTGGCTCGGCTGCTCTACCCCCGCCCGCTTCTCGAGCGCTACTCGTCCACGCTGACGATGCGCACGAGGGACACAGCGGCAATGCAGGCGGCCTCTCGCCCCCCCCCCAACACACGCGTCACCTCTAGCGTGCTGGACAGGCCACCGTACAACCCCTCGCCCATCCTCTCTCCGTGTACTTTTGCCACCCTTCACAGCAACGCACTCCGCGCACTCGCCAGCCCTCTACGTTTGCTCCCACGACGACTGTCACACCGCCTGTGCCCGTGCTCCACCACAGCGGCACATCATTCCTGCTTTCTCTCCCTGCCCCCCACGGCTTTGAGGTCCACAGCGAGGCAGCTTTGGGCACCTTCTGCTCTTGCGCCTCCAGTCGCCGCTCTTCCTCATTTAGTGATTTGTGTTCTCTTCTCTCTCGTCTCCGCTCTTCTTCTCTTGTTGCTTCGCTTCTCTCTCACCCCCACCCCTCCCCTCCCTCCCACATGGCAGCCACTCTCGCTGCACCCACATTGCTGCCGCGACGCATGGCACGCTTTGCCGTCGTCGTGGGCCTTGTTGCCTCCGTGCTGCTGTGCATGGGTTCGGAACGCGTCGCTGGTGACCCCACTCCCGGGCTGCGCGTGTTGCGGCCGCGGCTGCTGCGCGACATCATCACGGAGAGCTGGTGGATGCCGTACGGGACGCCGCTCTGGACCGGCCGCGAGTTCACCGGAACGGTGACGTGGGTGCCCAGCACGGCGCTCTGCTCCAGCGTCGATGATGCGCTCAGACTCGACGCGGACGAGAAACTGGCGCGTCCCGCAACGCACACGGGGCCCGTGAACTACACGGAAGTGGGACAGACCATCGTCCTCTTCAACGCCTCGGCGCAATGCCCGCTGCTGAACCAAGTCTTCTACGCTGAGGCCGTGCTTGGCGCCACCGGCGCGATTGCGTGCGTGCCACGCGATGGCACCAACCCGCCGGGCTTTCCGCAGCAGCTGACGGCGCCCATCTCGCACATCCCCTCCATCGCTGTGGATGGGGTGACGTGCCAGCGCTTGCACGACGCCGTTGTGCGCCTCCACACCCGCCTGGAGGTGTCGCTCGGCCTCACCACCAGCGAGATGCACTACGGCTGAATAGAAGCGGTAAAGAAGGGAAAAGAAACGACAGCACCACCGTGTGGGCCGTGGGAGGCGCGCTCACTTCCCCATGTGCACCCATCGCAGAGAGACAAAGAGGCCGCTGGCGTGTTTCGGCGGCTTCGACGTTGAATCCTCGCTGAGCCCCACGCCTGTGCAGCGAGTGAGTCGGCTCGTACACCTTGCGCCGCGCCGCGGCTGCGTCCCCCACTCCCCCCCCCCGTCGCCGCCCGCCCGCCCGCCCCCGCCCTCATTTCTTTTCCTACTCCGCTGTATGTGCCGCGGCTCACTTTCCTTCCTTTATTGATGCGCTCTTTTCTTTAATTTCTCGTGTGCCCCGTGCAAACACACCGCGGGGTGACGCGTTCACCCAACATGCTGGCGCGGGATACGCGCAGCTTGTGGCACACACAACACCAGCGATGTCCTCGTCACGTGCGTCGTCGCGCGCCTCCTCGCAGCCATCCGCAACGCCGCAGGAGACGCCGAGCTTGGCTGTGGATGACACGCAGGTGGGGGTGTTCATCCAGCGCATCGATCAGCGGCTGTTGGAGCTGGAGGAGGAGCGACGTGAGCTGCAACAGCAGCTGGGCGACCTGAAGGCTGAGCGCGTTATCATTGAAGCCCGGGCCCGCGAGCCCGATGTTACGCCCGCGGTCGCTGCCACGCTGGCCGACGCACTCGCATCGGCCCCGCAGCGAAACTGATCTGGTGCGTGCTACGGGATGGGCAAGTACGAGGCTGGTGTGGGTGCGAATGCAGTAGAATCGCAGTAAGGTGCCTCGCACCGCCCCATCGGCCTGAACATCAGCTCGTGCTCATCTTTCCTCGATGTTCCTCCGCCCCGTCCTCGCATAAATGGAAGTGTGAAGAAGGACAAGGACACCGGGAAGAAAAGGGGCAGGGGGGCACAGGCGCCGTCTCCCTCGGCGTGAGACGGCACCCGCGCCGCTCTTTGCCGCCACCGGAAACGCCAAACACACGCGCTCACTTCAATGGAATCGCGTCGCACGGCCAGACGCCGAGAGTTGAAGGTGCCGGTCCACCGTCACCTCTCCTACACAGCTGCACCTCACCTCCTGCCTCACTCCTCTGTTGCTGCACCCCCACCCCCACTCCAGCCCCGGCGCACCGTCAACTCGCACCCAAAGCACGCAGCTGTTCGCGTACACACCACCGTCACAGCCCTTCTCGCTCCCAGTACTCCCCTCCCCCCCTCTATCGGTACCTCCCCCCCCCCCTCACCCCCGACCCCCTCTCCACCGCGATGCTCCGCACCGGGATACGCTTCACCCCATCGGCGCTGTCTACCCCGGCCGTGACGCAGGCGCTGCAGTCGCTGCCGGGGTGGAGGGCGTGTGGAAACAACTCCAACATGGTCGAGTGCACGTACGTGTTTGCAGACTTCGTGGAGACAATGAAGTACATGAACGCCGTCGCGCCGGTCTGCGAGGCGATGCAGCACCATCCGCAGTGGTCAAACGTCTACAACCGGCTGCACGTGCAGCTGACCACGCACGATGCCGGCAACCGCGTGACGCAGAAAGACATCGACCTCGCCGCGGCGATGAACGCCGCCTACGCGGAGACACGCCAGCTGTAGCGGTCGCGGCGCCCAGTCAACACCTGAATAAGTGCGCGATGCCGAGGAGGGGACGCACACGCAAGCATGCATGACCTCCTTTCCCTGCGTGAACTATTGACCATGGAAGATCGACCAGGCATTCACCAACTTCGCAATGCGCGGGTCCCTTTGTGTGAGATCCCTCCAGTAAACACGCTGACGCGCCGCTGTCGTTTCAGCGCCGCTGCGACTCCGCGAGGCCGCATGCTTCGTGCACGGCGTTCGGCGTGCCTCCGCTGAGCCGCCCTCCACTGCTGAGGCTGCCACTCCACCCACTCACACCCTCCCCCTTCCACTTCCCACGTACCGTTCTTGGCTTCAGCTCCGGCCCCTCTCCCCTCCCAACCCCTCCCGCACTCTGTTCTTCCCGGCGTCCATGCGCACGTCGCAGCTTTACGCGCGTCACGGTGCGCACGGGCGCACGGGCAGTGCGGGTGCGCTACCGACGCCATCGGGGGCCCCTGTCAGCGACACTCACTCAGCGACATCGCCCACGCACGCCGCTGCCGACACAGACCGCTGCGGCTGCAGCACGGCGTGCGGGGCGCGCCGTGCGATGCCGGCCGACCCCGACTTGCTTGTCACTGCCGAGGCGGAGCTCTGCACTCGCCACCGCGCGTCCCTACAGCAAGTGTGGGAGTGGCGCACAGAGCTCGCCCAGAGTCACTGCGCCTCCCACCTGCTCCCGCCACGCAAGGCGCCGGCGTTCGCTGACGGGGGTCCGCGCTCGCGGCTTCGTCGGCTGGAGACCGCCGCGGAGGTGCTGCGGCAACGCTCGGCGCAGACGACCGCCTCCGCCTCTGCCGCGGCGGCGCCCTTCCTTCGTGCTGCGACGGCGGTGCCCACTGGACTGCGCACGCTCGACTCCGCACTCCTGGGTGGGCTGCGGCGCGGGTGGGTGACGGAGCTGACGGGGCTGGCAGGCTCTGGCAAGACGACGCTGGCTGCAGCGTGGAGTCGCCACGCGATTCAGCACGCGGCGCGCAGCGGCCAGCGGTGCGACAGCGTGTGGCTGCAGTCAGGCAGCGCCGTCCCTCCGGCGGTGCTCTCCATTGCGTTCGACCCGGAAGCGCAGCGCGGCGGAGGCGCGGCATCGCGGTATCTGGCCGACTCCGTCCACGTGGCCACACTGAGTGACTTGGACGAGCTTCAGGACATGCTGTGCATCTGGGCCGCTGAGGACCCCGAGGTGTGTGCCCTGCGCGATGTTGGGCTTATTGTGGTGGACAGCATCACCGACCTCGTGCGCCGCGCCTTCGCCTACCGTGACGCCGACGCCCTGCGCCGACACAATGCAGTTGCCGCAGTGCTGCAAACCCTGAAGCGCATCGCCGACGTGTTCAACGTCGCCGTGCTCGTCGTCACACAGCAGCAGCAGCAGCAGCAACCAATGCCTCAGTCTCGTGCAGAGCGGGCACCCACCGCGTCACACCGCCAGTCCAGTCGCCATGACAGCGATGTCGACGAGGACGGCGGGCTCAACGTGATGCGGGGCGGGCACTCTCGCACCGCCGCGGCCGAAGACGTCGGCCAGCTCGGTCGCCTCTTCTTCCACAACGTCAATGTGCGACTGCAGCTCCGCAGCGGTGCGCCAGTCGTGGCGAGTGCGATGCTTGATGCCGACGTCAGCGACAGCACAGCGGTGCAGCGGCTGCAGTGGCAGCTGGAGGTGATCAAGTCCCCGCTCTGCGCGCCCTTCGCCGTCGCCCTTCAGCTCTGCGTTCCACCTGATGCATCGTTAGGGGTTTGTAGCACCGATGCTGCCCCTCTACCCGGGCCCCCGCTGGGGGTGGCGGAGCTGTGTGATGCTGGTACCGCCGTGGTCCCCCTCGCACCGCCTGCGTGCGAGGCGGAGGGCTGGCTCGTGTCGTGCATCGACCCGTGGGACCACACGGAGGTGCCGTCGTTCGTTTACGTGTGACATGGCGCACCCCGCTGCCCCCCTCCCGCCTCCCTTCCCCCCCCCATACTTATCCTGCTCTGCGGCTCGTGCGCGCAACAGCCACACCGCACAAACCGCTGCTGCACCACTGCACATCTGACTTGCCTCCCCCCCTCCACCTCCCCCGTTGGCCTCTGTAGAGCCGCATCTGCGTGCCACCCGCATGCCGTGTTGGCAGACACCGACCGTCCCTCCGCCGCTCGATGGGCGCGCGCGCTCCCCTTCACTCCCCGCTGTGCCCCCGGTTCCCCTCCCCGTCTCTCCTCCCGCGGGCGTAGCTCCTGGCCATCCCGTTCCCCCCCCCCCCCCTCCTCACCCCCGCCCCCCAGCCCCCGGTTGTACTCCAGAGCATCCCGTCTCTCTCCCCCTCCCTCGCACCAACCCGCGCTTCGACTGTGCAGCTGCCCACGCCCTATACACCCACCTTTTTCAGTGGCCACCTGCACGACAAGCGCAGACCTCAGCACCCCTACCCTCCCACATCCCCACCCCAACCCACACTTGCACACACTCAGACCGACGCATTCGCCTTCTTGCGTAGACCCCGCATCAGCAGCAGCAGCAGCGGCATCATGAGCTACGATCGTGCTATCACCGTCTTCTCTCCGGACGGGCACCTGTTTCAGGTCGAGTACGCGCAGGAGGCTGTGAAAAAGGGTCTGGCCGCCGTCGGCGTGCTCGGCAGCGACTGCGTCGTCATCGCGGTCGAGAAGAAGTCCGCGGTGAAGCTGCAGGACAGCCGGACGATCCGCAAGATCTACAAGGTGGATGCCCACATCTACCTCGCCTTCGCCGGCCTCTCCGCCGACGCGCGCGTGCTGATCAACAAGGCGCAGCTGGAGTGCCAGCGCTTCTCGCTGAACTACGAGGATACCATGGATGTCGACATGCTCGTGCGCTACGTCGCCGGTGTCCAGCAGAAGTCGACCCAGAGCGGCGGCAGTCGCCCCTTCGGCGTGGCCACGATTGTGGGCGGCTTCAACGAGGACGGGCGGCCGCACCTGTGGAAGACGGACCCGTCCGGCATGAGCTCCGCCTGGCGCGCCGTTGCCATCGGTCGCCACGACCAGACCGTGATCGAGTACATGGAGAAGAACTACAAGAACGCGATGTCGCGCGACGAGTGCGTGCATTTTGCGATCAAGTCGCTGCTCGAGGTGGTGGAGAGCGGCTCGCGCAATGTGGAGCTGCTCGTGCTGCAGTACAAGGAGGCCCGCTACCTGACCGAGGAGGAGCTGCAGAAGTTTGTTGTGGAAGTGGAGAAGGAGCGGGAGGAGGAGGCCGCCAAGAAGAAGCGGCAGGCAGAGCAGGAGTGAAGGCAACGCGCACACGGGTATGTATGAGTGGACGTGTGTGTGTGTGTGTGTTTGCGAGTGTGTGTGTGTGTGTGTGTGTGTGTCGCGGCCCTCTCCCGTTCAATAGAAAGACGGCGCCTGTCCGCACGCTCTTTCTCGGCCTTTATTACTTGTCCGTGTCCGTTGTTCTTGGCTGTCGCGCGGTCCATCGTGCTCGGCGGCCGCGTGTGCGTGTGGTGGCTGGGCCGCTGTGTCGTCCTGCACGTCGCCTCGCCTCGTGTGTGCGTGCCATCCGCCCACAGGGGAGGGGAGGAAACGCAGCAGACGCCACCTGCCGCACCGCCTCGCACGCGTCTCCTCGGCAGCGGTTTCGAAGGCCGCGCCAGCCACGGAGCGGGTGCCTGTGCAGGCAGATGCCTCCGGGCTAGATCACGCGGGAAACGTCGCGCTGACGTGCAAGCCCGGTCGGCGCGCCTCACAGACGGCTGTGTCTGTTGTCTGGCCTGGCGCGCTGCATTTGGTTGTCTGCCTACCTATGAATGCGCGTGTGATCGCCGCTGAGGCAGACCAAGCGGGCGGCGGAAGGTGCGCCTGCCTGGAGTGGCGCGGCGGTGGCGTGCGCCTCTGCCTGTGCGTGCGTTGGTTGGAATCGATCTACTTTGTGCTGCGCGTGCGTGGTGATGACCTGCCCGCCCTCGTCGGTTTGCATGTCGAGGAGACAAAGCCAAATGGAAAGCGCAGCAACACTGCACCGTTGAACGCGGCGTGTCGCTGTGTGGAGGACGGACGGGGTGGTGGGCGCTGCTCGCGCTCGCCACTTCACTTGCCGAACTCCCTCAGCCACCCAGCTGGAAGGCGGAACCGCACACGCTCTCCGAGGCACCGCAACAGTGGGAGTACGGCCATACAGCACTTGTGGAGGAGGAGGGGGGACGGTGCGCGACCACGGTGTGAGTTACGCATCCCCTCCGCTCCCCTCTCGTGCTTTGCCTCCCTTTCAGAGCGCGCATGTGGCGGTCGCAGACGCACACACGCGTGTCGCAGTGGGGAACGGACACCGACCAGCCCCCGCGCAACGCCGGTCTGTGCGCCCCCCCCCCTCTCCCTTGCGCTGCCTTTGCGGTTCACTGCACTTCCCCGCCTCCCTCCTCGCCCTCTCCTCCTTCCCTCACCCGCTGCTGCCGACACCGATGGGTGGCACATTGCTCGCACTCAGCACTCGCAGCGCCGCACCGCCCCCGCCCCCCCCCCCTCCGTTCTCGCACACCAGGTCCTCCTTAAGCACCTCCATTACGGTCCCAATTCGCTTGGCTAACTCCTCATCCCCCTACGCGTCTCGCTGTTTCCCTTGCTCCCATATCCCTCCCCCCCCCCCCAAACACACACACACACACCTACCTCACCACTACCACATACACACACACACACACACACGCCTGGCACGCTTCGCTGAAGCGCAAGGACTGCATAGTCGCACAGCCCCACGACTCCATCATCTACTCGTGTGTTCACCTCCCACCCACCCACCCTTCCTGTCCGGACTGCCCCCCCCCCCGCGCCTCCTTCCGACTCGCCTCCCTTCCCCTCACTCCTTCACCTTGAGTATCTGGGGTGAGGCGCGGCTGTGATTGTGCATTGGCCTCCCGCTCCCCCACTCTCGCCCCTCCCCCTCCCATCTCCCCGGCACTGCTCCTCAATTATTCCCGCTTCTCGTTTGTTGTTGTGCGTGTGTTTAGTTTGCTCCCCGCGCCCTCGTGCGGTCTCTGGTGTGCGTCGGCCTTCGCTTCGTCGAGTTTGGTTCTGCACTCACGCCTCTCCCCTTCCGTGGCGTGGGGGCTGGTCCCCGTCGCGTCGCCGGCGACGCGCATTTGCGATCCCGGACAACGCGGGCTGCAGTCATCCTTTGTTTTCTGGCTTTCTTTCTCCCCCTTCCCCCCTTTACGCGCTGTCCATTGTCGGCACCACTGGTGCGTGCGTGTGTGAGTGTGTATCTGTGGCCAGGCGCGGCCGGTGGTGACCTGCTGCCTCCTGTGTACAGCCCCCTCTCTCAGTCCGTGACACTCGCTCATTTCCACAAACGTCCCCCCACCCCACCCTGTTGGTGACTCGTGCGGCGCTTTTGAGCGAGTGCCGCTTACAAGCGCGCGTCGTTAAGTACCCGTAGCGTGCGCCACATTGTGCGACTGGGTGTGTGTGCGAGTGTGTGTGTGTGTGTGTGTGTGTGTACGGAACTTGTTGCTGCTTTCCCGCTTGTGTGCGCGCTCCTCTTGGTGGTTGGTTTGAAGGAGAGCCGCGGTGCGCACAGGTGTTTGCGTCTGTGCAAACAAGTGCTCCTGCACCGCCGCTCCCCGCTCGCCACTCTTCCCCCACCCCCTACCCCTCTTCCTGTTCCCACTTTAGACGCGTTCAGCCGCACTTCCCCTGTCATTCTTCTTTGTTTCTTTTCTCCATTCTCTTGAGTTTCCTCGGACCTGTGCCACTGCCCACCCCGCACCCCTGCACCCCCGCCCCCGTGTGCGAGTTCGTGCGGGAGTCCGGGCCTTCTTTTTTTCATTGTTCCCCCCCCCCCGCCTTTTGTGTTCGTGTTCGGCGGAGGGCGTCATCTCACGCACTCACTCACTCGCTCTGCTCGCCGTCCCTTCTGCCTGTCAACGTCTCCTCCTCGAGCACAACGCGTGATACCACGCTTACTACCTCTACCCTCCACCTGCTCCGCGATACCGCACGGGTGCTCGGTTCCCGCGCCCCATCCTCTCCCCCCCCTCTCCCATAACGGTGTCTCTCTCTCGTCCCTCTCCTTGTGGGCGCGCGCGCACAGGTGTGCCCTCGTGGTTTGTGTACGTGTACGTGTGTGTGTGTGTGTGCAGCACGCCCTGTTCAACGTGCTACGGTGCGTTCTTTTCATTCTTTTGTGCGTCTCATTGCCCTTATGGGTTCTGCTACTTCCCCATCTTGTGTCCAGCCGTCTTTAGGCTCCCCCCCCCTCACTCTGTCTGCTCCCTCCTCCGCTCCTCTCCCCTCCCCACACCGCGTCGAGCCACGCCGTGGCGGGCCCATCGTACTGCCTTCGCCGCTGCCTGCCTTCCCCTTCCCCCAGGTCGTGGCACACGCGCAAGTCTCACAGTCCCGCCGTCGCCTGTCCCGATCTGTTCGGTAGTGAGGACGGAGCGGCACACTGCACGGGCCGCCTGCGCATCTGCCTTTCCTCTCCCCACCTCATTCGCCTCGCTTACACGTGCCGTGCTTCACTCTCACTTAGAACTCCCCCTTCCCCTCCCTCCTCCCGCAGCCGTGCGCCCCATCGTGTCGTTTTCTTCTCTTCCCTTCTCCACATCTCCGTCGCCGCCGCCGCCGCCGCCTCGGTGGGCAGAGCCGGTGTCCGTGCACTCGTCCTCGCTGTCTCTTCGTGTTCCGTGCGTGTGGGTGTGGGTGTCGACGTAGCGCAGTCCTGTCGTGACGAGTTGTCTCTTCGAAAAGCGAATTTCTTGTTCCGTCTGTTCCTTCCATCTCCACGTTTCTGTTTTCCTTCGTGTCGTGGCGTGGCGTGGCGTGTGCGCTGCGTCAGTGCCGGGCATTGCGGCCAGCTTCGTGCGTGAGGGAGTTGCAGAGCAGCAGCAAACGTGCCTACTGCGGGGGGCATCTCCTCTCGCTCTCCCGTGCATTGCGCTCTGCGTGTTCCGCTTCACTCGGTGTCTCCTCCTCCCTTTCGCCGGCCCACCTCCATCCCTACGTCCCTCGCTCACCGCCTCCCCTGCATCCTTCCCGTACCTGCTAAGGTGGCCGAGACCGGCCGACCGAGGCAGCGCGATGATGGAGGAGGAGGACCAGGGCTGGTACCTCAACTACTTCAATGAGGTTCTGGACAGCAGCGTCAGGGACGATGACGCAGCGGCGCGCAGCAGGAGCAGCGAGAGCGCCAGCGAAGATGAAGAAATCCTGTACTACCCGTACACCTCCTTCTTCAACTTCACGCAGCTCGCTGACGGGATGCCGAGCAACTCCACCAACGGGCCCAAGACACGACACAACACGCCGCTGCAGCCGACAGCCGTGAAGGCAACGGGCGCGGTTGACCCTCTACCCGTCGTGCCAGAGGCTCGCGCCGCCGCCGCTGCTGCCATCACGCGCGCCGGCAGCGACGCGGCGAGCTCTCGGGACGAGATGGAGGACACCTTCAACAGCATCGGCCGTAACTTCCTCGTGCAGGGCAACGCACACCGCTGGATGTCGTCGCCGGCCCTGTCCTACGTCTCCTCCGGCGTCTCGCTGCCGAGCTCGCAGCCCCGGCTGCGGCGCTCCTCGTACCCCGGCAGCGGCACCGACCGGCAGTCATCGCTGCTCGCCTCCTCCAGCCCGCGGCACAGCAGTGGGCTGCTTCGGGCCCCGGCAGCGCGGCTGGCCTCCATCCCAGGCGCCCCGCTGCGCAGCAACCCGTCGGCAACGCTCTCCGGCGAGTCCGCCAGCCTCACGCAGCCGCAGCTCTCCGCGCCGCAACCAGACGCGGCCCGCAGCCGGCCCACACCACCACCACCCCCGCCGCTTCAGCCGCATCAGCTCACCGCCCCGCCCACCGCGACGCAACCGCAGTCGCAGCCGCGCTCGAGGCACATCGCCGACGCCCGTGACAGCCTTGACGACGTGGCGCCCACCCGCGCGGCGCCGCACGACTCGCGCGGCAGGACACCGCGCAGCGCGCACCAAGGGGTACGGGATCGACCCACCGCCTCTCCAGCCGGTGTCGCCCCCAATGTGCGCTTCTACGACATCGCCAGCACGATCACCGAGAAGGCGTCGGCCGCGGTGGCGGTGCCACCGGAGCACGTGACGCCGCACCGGCCCATCATGAAGGCGGCCAGCATTGCGTGGGACACCACCGACGACGATGACCCGGGATCCCCGCCGGCGCTCGCCTACATTAGCCACCCCACCGCGGCCGTGAGTCCCGAGGCGCAGCACCACGTGCAGGTGGTCATCGTCAAGGCCGCATCCACAACGCCGCCCGCCGCGGTGCGGCCGCCCCCGTGCGACGCGCGCCACTCGCCGAGCGAGACGCCCACACTGTGCCCGCTGATGCCGCCCGCCACGCCGCGCGCGTCCACCTGCCCCTACCCCGACCACGCCGCGACGCTGCGCGGTATCGGCGGCCGTGCCGATGCGCTGCGGGACAGCTTCACGGCGGATGAGGTGCTCGAGGTCGCCTACGAGTCGGGCAGCGCCGTCAGCAAGTCGGCGATTGCCGACTCGCTGCGCATTCACTTCCTAAGCGGCCACAACACAATGCTGACGGTGGCCAACACGCCACAGTGCACCACCCTGGCCGAGGACGCCGTGTCGACCATGATTATGGCCGTCGCCGAGCAGTCCGAGGTGATGGGGGCCGACTTCGTGAACGAGCTCTCCCTCACCGCGCACGCGCTCTACCAGGATGGCCACGTGTGCAACCTACTGCCCACCTCGACCGGCCCGCAGCTGCGCGTGCCGATCCGCGTCGGCGCCAACCCGATCATGGGCGCGTGTGTCGTGAACAACGCGCCGGTGAACATGTGGTCGGTGCCGGAGGCTGCCTTTCTCAGCCGCGCCCTGATTCAGAACGCGCGGTACCTCCGCGCCGACCCGTACGTGGACCCCAACGTGCTCGTGCACGTCACGGTCCTCCTCCGGCAGACGCGCAAGGGCCATCCGCTGGACACGCCCCCAGACGGCACTGAGGGAGACGACGAAGAGGGGGAAGAGGTGGAGGGGGGCCGCCGCGTCACGCTGGTGGATGACGGCGGCATGCACGTGTATCTCTCCTCCATGCAGATCCTGTGGGTGGGCCACAACTACCCCGTCGTGCACCACCTCCTGACGGACCAGCCGACCAGCATGTGGCCCCTCTACCGCCAAGCGTACGGCGGGCAGTGCTGCACCGGCGTCATGGCCTTCGTCGACCGCCACGACGACCTCGCCTTCTCGAAGGACACTCTGGAGTTCTCCTCGTACATGCGCGGCTTCGTCAACCGCCCGCCCCGCAGCGGCAGCGTGCAGAAGTTCCTGGCCTCCACCGAGCGGGCCGCCAACGAAGAGCTCGACCGCGACATCCTCTCGCTGGAGAAGATGCGCCGCGACGCGATGCGGCTGCTGCGCGACCCCGGCGCCGAGCCGTGCATGTACGCCGTAACACCGCGCAACGAGCTCAGCCAGCAGCCGTTCGTCGGCGCGTACCGCGTCGTGCTCGTGCCGCCGCCTCCGGTGGGCGCTGCCGTGCAACCCCCGCCCAAGTCCCGCGCCCTCCCCACCAACGCCACCGGCAGCACCACGAGCAAGGTCTCCTCCGACGACCCACCACCGAAGCAAGGCCGCTTCCCGCCGCCGACCCTCCCACGTCCGCAGCAGCCGCCACAGCTTCCACCGCAGCGGCAGCCACAGCCGCAGCTCCAGCTCCAGACACCGCACCACGACTCGCAGCTGGCACCCTCCGCTGCGTCGTCGCTGACCAAGACCTCCAGCATGTCGGAAGTCACCATCGCCATGCCGGCTTTCCTGCACGTCCAGGAGAGCACCGCACCGAGCGCAGCCCCGCCGCCGCCGCCCGCCGTGCAGGCGCGGCAGCCCGTGCGGCACCTGCCGCACCCGCCCTCGCCGACGGCCGCCGTGGCGAGGGCGTCCCCAGCGGAGCCACCTCACGGCTTCCATCACCAGCCGCAGCAGCCACAGCAGCCGGCGATGTCCGAAACTCAGTCGAACGCGTCCACGGCACGCAGCAGCTCGCACGCCGAGGACGGGCGCGTGCGCCCCGGCCGCCTGCGTGACCGCAACGCCGCGTCGCACACGGCGAACAGCGCGGCGCTGGAGGAGGCGACGAGCTCCATCTTGAGCTACGGTGAGTGCATCAAGGCGGGCGTGCTCGTCTACGAGAAGGACCTGCGCGCCTACGCCAGCGCGACGAGGAGTTCGGTGGCGCACAAGCAGCGTGGGGAGCCGGCGCTGCCGCTTTTCCTCGTGGATGGACACGAGGTGCAGCTGCTGGAGGAGAGCCGCGCGGATCCCCAACACCGGCGCGGCGACAGCGCGGCGTTTAGCTTCGAGGTGGACGAGGCGCGCGAGGCGACGTTCTACCCGTCCACCCGCGGCGTCGAGTTGCTGCGCACGTTCGCGTGCCTGCAGGACGTGCGCGACTCCTTCGTCGAGGCGCAGAACAGCGTGGCGGTGCTGGCTACCCACTGCGCCCCTGACCCGCGTCCGTTCCAGCTGATGCCCGTCTGGGAGGTGCTCGAGCGCATCATGCTCGATGTTACCAGCGCCTACCTGCAGCTGACCACGCCGTCGCAGTTCACCATGTTTGGCTCCACTCTAAAGAACACCACCATCGTGCGCGACCTCGCGGAAGTGGGGTCGCCAGAGA
Source organism: Zelonia costaricensis (assembly GCA_030849075.1). Lineage (NCBI taxonomy): Eukaryota > Euglenozoa > Kinetoplastea > Trypanosomatida > Trypanosomatidae > Zelonia > Zelonia costaricensis. The sequence continues at coordinate 3,708 of JASAOO010003469.1, read as the reverse complement.
CGAGTCGGCACGTGGACGGCGCGGAGGCGCTCGTGGGGGCCTCGCCGCTGTTCGGCTCCATCCTGTACGAGACCCGCGGCGTCGACCTCTTCTCCCCGGCAGAGGTGCAGCCCGTGCTGCGCTCGATGCTGCGCTACGCCGACGAGTCCGTACCCGAGGACCCGGACGTATACGTCGTCCTCACCGTCGTGCGCAAGACAACGCGGCCGCTGCCGCCCGCGGAGGCGCCAGGGCAGCACCCCGAGTACCGCTGGGACGCCAGCTTCTCCTCCTGCACGATCGTGTGCACGCGCAACTCCACCGACCTCTACGAGAGCGCCGTGGCGGAGATGAACACGGCGGAGCGACCGCCAGCCCCCCGGTACCCCTTTGGCTTGCTCAGCGAGGTGATTGGCGGGTCGTGCAAGACGGTGAGCCTCGTGTCCGTGGAGCGGGTCGGCACCCCCGCGGCGGTGGTGCGGCGCGTCTTGGAGGGGCAGGAGATGCTCCGGCAGGTGCAGAACGAAGCGCTGCGCAGCAACCGCGTCAGCAGCTACGTGCGGGCCTGCATCACGGCGGCCGAGACACTGCAGGAGCTGCTGCGTGGCTCGCGGCTCGCGGTGATGAAGGGCGACCGGTCACAGCCGCCGCTGAGCCGTGAGGACGAGGAGGCGATGATGGCGCAGGCCTCCAAGCTGGGCGCGCTGGCACAGCAGCACGCCGAGTACCTCGTGCACGCGGATATCCGCGGCTTTGTCATCTACCCAACCCCGAACATGGAGGACATACAGACGCTCTTCTTTACGTCGTCGCGCTACAGCACCATGTCCAGCGAGGCACTGAAGCAGTTGCACGCCGCACAGTCCGTCAGCAGCGGCCCGCAACCACCTCCGCCACCATCGGCAGCGCAGTCGCAGTCGTCGCACACCCCGCCGCGCCAGCTGGACATCAGCCGGGATGCTCCGGACGTCGACATCACGCAGAACCCGACGGAGCGGTGCGAGGAGGAGGTGACGACGCCGTCGCTGAACGGGAGCGCACAGCAGCGCGCCTCTGCGGCAGCGTCCGCGGAGCCGCGGGCCGTGACCCCGCAGCCGTCGTCCGCCTCCTCCGTGCAGCCGCCGGTGTCGGCTGTGGCGCTGAGCCGCGACAGCGGCATCGTCGCCCACTCGCTGCTGCTCCTCGTGCGCAACGCCCCCGGCGCGGCGTCGTCTGGTGCTGCTGCTGCTGCCGAGGCCGGCACGTGCCCCGTGAGCGTCTCGCGCACCAACGAGCTGACGGTGGACTTCGGAGCGCAGCCGTGCGTGTACGCCTTCGACGACGTGGTGACGCTGCGGCCCGACGCTGCACATGGCTCGGTGTCGCTGCGGCCGAACGGCAAGCCGCTCGCCGGCTCCCTCCTCCTGCACAGCGCCGTGGCAGGCCTTCTGGCTGGCTACAACGCGACGGTGGTGCTGCAGGAGACGCAGGCGGCGCAGGCGCAGGGGGCGTGTGCGGCGATGTGCCAACACGTCTTGAGGAGCGCCGTGTCCCGCTGCCCAGCTGAAGCGGCCTTCTTCATCTCCGCCGCTTTCCTGGACGCGAGCTCCAGCGTCGACCTCCTCTCCCCCGAGGCGGTGGCGGCCGCGGTGGCCGGAGCCGGTCGTGGGCGCGGCGTGCCGGTGCTGGGCAAGTCGCCGCTCACGGGCACCTTCCTCGCCTCTGCAAAGCTGCGCGGCGTCAGCAGCTCCGGCGACGTCGGCGACGCCGTCACCCGCGCCTTCGAGGCCGACGACGCGATTGCCGCGGCTGCGAGGTCGGCGCCGCACTTCCTCGTGCTGTCGCTGTGGCAGAAGCTGTACATCGACGCGGAGAACGATGTCTGCCTCTCCTCCCTCCTGCTCGTCCTCACGCGGGGCTCGCCGGCGGTGCTCGAGGAGGCGCTTTCACTCGTCTCCACCGAGCCCCTCGTGCAGGTCCTGCGCTACGCGTTGCGCGGCCCGTGCTACTCCGTGTGCGGCGTGTCCATGACGGACGCGGAGCCGCAGGTGGGCGCCGCGGCGGCGGGGCACCGCACGACGGAGGCCGCCGCGGCGCGCCAGCTGCAGCCGGCGCTTGACTTCTACCAGAATAGCCTCAACGCGCACACGGGCAAGGCACTGCGCTACAACTCGGTCACCGATGCCCTCAAGAGCCACCGCCGCGAGCTGGTCAAGACACAGGCCCTCCTGCAGAGGATCGACAAGCGACTTGAGGAGGGCGGTGAGGCAGCGCTGACAGAGCAGGAGGCGCGCGACCGCGAGACGATGGTGTTCGCCGCACGGCACCTGCTGCGCATGATCGCGGACGAGGAGGCGCTGCTCGCCTCGGGCGGCGCCAAGGTGAAGGAGGTGCCGCCCTTCTATACGGTGCGCGCGCACGACTGAGCGCCTCGTGGCGGCACATCACGTTGCTCTGTTTCCCCGCACCTGTGCATTGCCCATCGCCTCGATCGTGTGTCGCTGGTGACGTCGTCACTCCTTCACGCGTTTGCGCGTCTTCTTTATTCGTTTTGCTTCTCTCCTCCCGTTCCTAGAGCGCAGCGTGGCGACGCTTGAGGTGGGAAGGGTGGACAGACAGACGAAGAGCGTCAACGGCCGCGTCCTCCTCAGCACCCTTCCCCACCCCGCCCCATCCCCACACGTGTCAGTCGGCGCTCCTGCACCCTCGTGCGGGCGAGGCACTGGAAAGCAAAGCGCAGCTTAGAAGGCGCCGCCTGCCGTGGGTTTTTTTCCTTGTCTTCCATCGCGGGTTCGTTGAACAAGTCTCAAGGGCGTCTGCAACACGTGCGCACGAACACGAAGAGCGCGTCAAGCGCACGGCACGACGCTGCGCAGCACGAAGTTGCGGAGAAGGAGGAGCCGGTGGGATTTGACTCCTGCGCGCCGCGGGGTCAGGGTGTGACATCGCCTCCCCCCCCCCACACACACACACAAACACGAGTGGTCCCGTGATCGCCGCCGTCACGTTGATCGAGGCGCTTCCAGGGTTGTGTGTTTACGCGAAACTGCGCAGCGCGAGTCGCGTGCTCTTGTCGACCATGCAGGCGGCAACACAACCTCAAGCATCGCTCGCTCTCTGCCTGTCCACTTGCTGCACTCGCACACTGCCTTTCTGCCCCCGTCACATCCTCGATCTCGACTTCCAACACACACACACACACACACACACATTCACTTCTCTCCCTCCCCTCCCCGCTCAAATGCGAAAGGAGAGAGAGAATTAAGTCAGCCGCACACAACCCCTCAACCCCGTGAACGCGTGCTCGCACCTCACCTCCCCCTTTCCTTCGCTTGTTGCTCCTCTGCGAGAAGCTCTCTTGGCTTTCCTTTCCCTTCGCTTCCTTCCCCCTCCCCTCGTTTTCCCTCCCCTACTTTGTTGTCTTTTCCGTCTGCCAGGCTTCTGGCTCACCTCGAGGGGCCTGCAGCGGACGGAGCAACACAGTCCGCCGCATCCCCACCCCCCCGCCCCGCCCACTCACTGACCAGCCGCCTCCCTCCCTAAACACCCCAAAAAACTCTTCTCCTACCCACGCAACGGCCTCCACCCCCCACCCCGCGCACCGTGCAAGGCTTTGCGCACAAGTCTGTGGTCCGTGTCGTCGACACGACAGCAAAAGCCGCGCTTCTGCAACGAGTTCCCCCCCCCTCTTCCATTCCCTCCCTCCCCTCTGAAGCGCTGAAGGGCTGAAGCGCTGGAGACGCACCAGAC
>JASAOO010003468.1:0-70487 GCA_030849075.1 Zelonia costaricensis | reverse complement strand
CTCGGGCAGATCTCGGCCTCCTCGGAGCCCGTCAGAGACCTGCCCTGCACGTTTAAAGGGTGGGCGCGGGTGTCGGCCAGCGCCTGGGTCGCCTCACCCGAGATGTGCGCATCGGTTTCTTGAAAATCGGCGGCCCCCCCCCCCTGGCCAAAGCCTACAGTCAGCCTCGAGAAAAAAAGGTGCCTGAGATGGCGTGGTTGTGGTTGTCACGCTGGTTTCGGCACCGAGCAGTGCGTGGGAGCAAGGGCCCTCACCCCCCCCCCCGCCCCTCGGCCCACACCAAAGCAGACTTCCCGTTTGGCGGCGCACATCCCACTGCCGAAAAAGAGAAACAGTGGCAGACGTGAAGCTTCTTATTGTGGGCCATGTAATAAAGAGGATTGGCCCCTTTACGTCCGTACGAGAAGCTTCAGATTGTACGCACAGAAAGCAGGTGTCCGCTCGTTACGCTACGACGCGTCGCGCAACAATGATAAGGCGACCGACTGTGAGCACGCCTCAAGAACCACCGGACGCGGCAGAGGAGGGTGGGCGACGCTCTTCTATTATCGCACCGTTCTCTCCACTTCAACGTTCCGCTGTCTCTTTTTCACGCCGGTTCTCTCCGACCTCAGTAGCCGCGCTGCAGGACTTTCTAGCCTGTATTTCATTATCCACAGCACACGCTCTTTCTTTTTTTCGACGCTCCTCACGTATTCGTAAAGATGGCGGACGGCACTATCGGGTTTCTCGGCTGCGGCAGCATGGCGGAGTGCATTATGGCGGGGTTGCTGAAGGCTGGCGTCGTGAAGCCAGAGAGCACCTTTGTGTGCAACCGCACCGCGTCGACAAACGACCGGCTTGTGTCCACGTACCACGTTCAGAGCGTCTCTGCCACGGAGCTCGCTGAGAAGGCTGACATTATCATGCTGGGCGTGAAGCCGTACGGAGTTGTGCCGATGCTGGACATGATCAAGGAGAAGATCACGTTGAACACGCTCGTTGTCTCCATGGCGGCTGGGGTGCCGATCGCGACGATCGAAAATCACTGCCCGCCGAAGTCGAAGGTGGTGCGTGTGATGCCGAATATCCCGTCCTTCGTCGGCGAAGGTGTGACGTCAATCAGCACCAACGCCAACGTGTCGCCTGATGATCAGGCGCGGCTGGTGCAGCTGTTCAGCTCGATAGGAAAGGCGTTTGTCGTGCAGGAGCCTGCCATTCACGGCGTGATCGGTGTGGCGGGGTCATCGCCGGCATATGTGTTTATGTTCATGGAGGCGCTGAGTGACGGCGCGGTGCGTGGAGGCGTTCCGCGTGCGCAGGCGTACGAGATGGCGGGGCAGGCTGTGCTAGGTGCGGCCAGGATGCTGCAGGAGAGCGGCAAGACGCCAGGCGCGCTCAAGGACATGGTCTGCTCGCCTGGCGGCACGACTATCGAGGCGGTTCGCTACCTCGAAAAGGGCGGAATGCGCTCCGCCGTTATCGAGGCCATGATTCACTGCATGGAAAAGTCTAAGGAGCTGGAGCAGCTGTACACCGAGCAGGCTCGTCCGTGAGGGGACAGTTTTGTTTTTCGCTTTTTTTTCTTTTTTGAGGTGCCTTCCCGTCTCATCAACTTGGGTCTGTCAGACGGCCGCTGTGTCGTCTTTTTTTGTGTTTTTTCTATATTATCTCCAGCAAGTCTACCACCCACTAGAGTTGTGCTGTCTAGCGGACATGTGGTTTTCTTGCTCTTTTTCGATACTCGCAGCGCTATGTGAGTGTGTGAGGTATGAGAATCCCGGTACGATTTCGTATCGCTTCGTTTTCACTGCGCACTGATTTACGTCCTGTATGCTGACTGGCTGGGCTGCGCGTGCTGCGGCTGGAGGGTGCTTTGCACGCCCCGCTGGCACGACTGCGTTTTTCCGAGCGTAATGTGGAAAAGCGTTCAAAAAGAAGCTTAATTCGTGGATCGTTCCAAATGGGGAGCTACTCTCCAAGAAGAAGAAGCGTCATAGTGCCTTTTCTTTCCCGCTGTCGTGGATTTCGCCGTGTTGGGCGTGTGCGCTTGTAAAAAAAGCGAGGTTAGCAGACCTGCAAGTCGGCGTTCAACGTGCTGTGTCGAAGTCCAATGCAATCGTGATCACCCGACCAACTGTCGTGCTACTTTTTTCTGTGCCTCACGTCTTTTGATGCCTCTCCCCCCTCGTTGACCTCACGCGTCGCAACACTCTACAACAAAAAAACCTCGATTTGCTTTGCCTGGCAATAGAGTAGAGCTGTCAGGATGGTCAACTACCCGAAGAAGAAGGTGATGCACTGCGACGACGGGCGCTGCAACGCGCACAAGTCGTTCAAGGTGGTGCAGTACAAGGCTGGCAAGGCCCGCCTTTTCGCCCGCGGTAAGCGTCGTTACGACCGCAAGCAGTCTGGTTACGGTGGTCAGACCAAGCCCGTCTTCCACAAGAAGGCCAAGACGACCAAGAAGATCGTGCTCAAGCTCCAGTGCTCCGGCTGCAAGTCGATCCGCCAGGTTGTCCTCAAGCGCACGAAGCATTTCGAGCTGAACGACAAGAAGAAGACCGGCAACAAGGACCCCACGTGGTAAGTGACATGGCTCTTACTTTGCTCTGAGATCTTTTTTCATTTCTGACGCTTTTACAAAAAAAAAAAGAAGGTAGAGCATAGCGAGGAGAGACTACTAGACATGGGAGGTGTCAGCAAGCGAGGCTGGCTTTCCGTGGCTAATGTGCGTGTGGTGAAGACGAGCTGGCACCGTGGTGGTTCTCGTAGAAATCCGAGGTACGGTAACGAGGACTGCATGGGAGTTTCGGACGTGTTTGCCGCACGCTGAGCCTCTTTAATGCCGCTGAAAGTCGCTGATAATGTGGTCGGTTAGGGGACGCGCAACTCTCAAATTGCGCCTTCTACACTCGGCTGATGGTCTGTCGTGCTCGAACAACAAAAAAAAAATGACTGCCAAACTCGGACGCACCTCATAATAATCATAAAAAACCCACAAACTTGTCGTAGTTCATCAATCGCGCCATCAGATTTATAGTCCCCGTCACAGCTAGAGACAGAGAAAAAAACAGCATTTTCACCGCACACTTTCTGACGGGATAGACTCAGTATCAAATCTTCACAGTTTCTGGCCAGCTGACGTGTCAGCGACCAGGCGCACCCTGCAAACACAGAGCTTGCTTTCGAAAGCTCGCTGAACTTTCCCGCTTTTTTCTTTCGTGCTCGCCTATCATGTCGAACTTGGCGTACATCAACCCCGGCGGCAAGCAGGCCCGCAAGGCTAGTGCGCTGGACATCAACATGATCGCCGCGCGCGGCCTTCAGGAGGTGCTCAAGACAAACCTCGGCCCTCGTGGCACAATGAAGATGCTCGTCTCCGGCGCCGGCCTGATCAAGATTACAAAGGATGGCAACACGCTGCTTGGGGAGATGCAGATTCAGCACCCGACGGCGGCTCTGATTGCGCGCGCTGCGACGGCGATTGACGACATCACGGGCGACGGAAGCACCGGTGTGGTGCTGACCATTGGCGAGATGATGCGGCAGTCGGAGCGCTACATCCAGGAGGGCATGCATCCGCGCACGATTACGGAGGGCTTTCACCTTGCGCGCGACGAGGCGCTCAAGTTTCTTGAGCAGAGCACTGTTAGCATTCCCGCCGAGGAGCGCCGCGAGTACCTCACGAACGTGGCCCGCAGCGCGCTGACGACGAAGGTGAACGCCGGGCTGTCGGAGCACCTTGCCGAGGCCGTTGTGGATGCCATCTTTGCGGTTGCTGGCGAGGACAAGGAGGTGGACCTGCACATGGTGGAGGTGATGCACATGCGGCACCGCCTCAGCACGGATACGCGCTTTGTCAACGGCATCGTCCTGGACCACGGTGGCCGAAACAGCGACATGCCCAAGTACCTGGAGAACGCGTTCATTCTCACGTGCAACGTCTCCCTCGAGTACGAGCGCAGCGAGCTCACGACTGGGTTCTACTACAAGGACCCTGCGGAGAAGGCGCGCATGGTGGAGGCGGAGCGCAAGATGACCGACGACCGCGTGCGCCAGATCATCGAGCTGAAGAAGCAGGTGTGCACCAAGGAGAACGGGCGCACGTTCGTGGTGATCAACCAGAAGGGCATCGACCCCATCGCGCTCGAGATGCTCGCAAAGGAGAACATTCTCGCGCTGCGGCGCGCGAAGCGCCGCAACATGGAGCGCCTCGTGCTGGCGTGCGGCGGCGAGGCCGTGAACGCGACGGACAACCTGACGCCCGACATCCTTGGCGAGGCTGGTCTCATCCAGGAGTACACGCTCGGCGACGACAAGTACACCTTTGTCGAGAACGCGACGAAGGGGAAGAGCTGCACGCTGCTGGTCAAGGGGCCGAACGACCACACGATTGCGCAGATCAAGGACGCCATCCGTGACGGCCTGCGCGCCGTGAAGAACGCGTACGAGGCGGCTGCCGTGATTGCCGGCGCCGGCGCGTTCGAGGTTGCCCTGCACGACCACCTCATGAAGTACGCCGACAGCATCACCGGCAAGCAGAAGATTGGCGTCCGCGCGTACGCTGACGCGATGCTCGTCACACCGAAGACGCTCGCCGAGAACTCGGGCCTCGACGTCCAGGAGTGCCTGATCACGCTGCAGGAGGCGAGCCGCACGGCGCGCAGCAACGGCAAGTGGGCTGGCCTGCGCATCGAGAACGGCGACGTCATCGACCCCATCGCGGCCGGGATCCTCGACAACGTGATTGTGAAGCGGAGTATGCTGGAGGCGACCGGCGACATCGTGGCGCAGCTTCTCCTCGTCGATGAGATCATGAAAGCGGGCCGGCGCGGCGCTGGAGGCCAGTAGCACGAAAAACAGACAGCGCTCGCCGCCCTGTGCGCTATAGGTCAGCGACGCGCGGCCCTTGTTTTTTTTTTGTGTTCTCTGTGCTCTTTCCCACGCTCGTGTGTTTGGTTGGTTGTGGGCTTGATGACGGGCGTGAGCTTTTTACGGTGCTGGGCGGCGCTCGAGTAGGCGGGCTTTGGATGACCATTGTCTTGTTGGAGGGAGCGTCGATGTAAAATCGGGGACCGCTGCCCACGGTGCGCGTGCACCAGCGCAAGCGCAAACATGCGACTCCCGCTGTCGGTGTCCCTGCCTGGCAGTCCTGCGTCGTGCTTGGTATGTTTCATGTTTTTTGTTGTTGTTTTTCTCACGTGTCTGGTTGAGCTTTTTGTGGAAGTGCGCGGCTCAGGCGTGTTTGAAGGACTGGAGAGAAAGATGAGGAGGAGCTTCTCCGCCTCTTACACAAGGCCGCAGCGCGCAATTCCTTGCACGTGTTGGTAATCTCTAAAAACAAACCCCCCACCTACCTATAGAGCTGCGCTCGTGCCGCAGGACGGCGTGATGGATGACCTCCGGAAGTGAAGACAAAACGAAAGGGAGTGCGTGTATTATGGGGGTGGCGGGCGGGGCGGATGGCGAGAGCCGCCCGGTCACTGGCTAACGGCGAGCTCTCTGCGCCACCCGGACCTGTGTTGGCGCGCGCCGGCGGCACGCCTGTGATCTGAAGCGAGACACGGATGGCACAATTTGAAAGGCCTTGTGCAACAAACGGGCATCTGCCGCACGCGTCCATGGCGTTTTTGCGGCAACTTCCACGGCTCCACGAAGCGCGAAGGAGAAAAAAAAAGAGCACGCGCGAAGGCAGTGGTTCTATCGAGGTTGGTCTGGATTTTGTGCACGTGTTCGCTCCCTCTTTGTCTCTCCTGAATTGGCCTCCCTCTGATTGTGGACCTTCCACCGTGTTACCCGTCTGACGCACCCTCACAGTAACCTAAAAGCACAGTCGTAGGTGTACGCGCGTCATTCGACCTTGTTCCGCTTCTCTCCCTCACAGTCGTCTTCTCCTGGCGCTTGCAGCCAAGACACACCCCATCTTCGTCTCTCGCCCCTCGCGGACCCCGACAGACACCACCCACCCACAGTGACACACACTTACACAACCCCAAAACTGGAGTTCTTGGACCTTCCCCGGTGAACCCCTCTCTCTTCCTTAGACAAGGCTGTGCTTCCCGCGTTCTAGCCCCACCTCCTCGGCCGCAGTTGTACTTGCTTTGCTGATCGCCACGCTACCCTCACACAAGCCGGCGTCCCGGCCTTGTCCTCAGGCGCCTTTCCTTTCGCTCACTCTCTCTCTCTCGTATACAAAACCCTCGACACCCTCCTCTTTCCACCGCAGTCCCACCAGCCTTTTTTGGCTCCCTGCTGCGTGACCGATGGCGAAGGGCGACAAGGATGACGCGCCGGCGGACAAGCGCGTGGTGTGGATGGAGCAGCGCATCACCAACGCGCTGCGCCTGAAGCCCGCGGAGTCGAAGAAGCTGCTGGACAGCGAGGACAACCGCGCACAGATGAGCGAGTTCCTCGACACGGCCGATGCGCGGCACCTCTATGTATATCAAGTGTCCACTGGCGCTTACGTGACCCGCATCGAGGCCCCCGAGGAGCTCAAGAAGAAGGGCGTGTTCTTCAGCAAGATGAAGCGCGAGAAGATCACGGACGACAACCACATGAAGGAGGCCATCACGTTCGGCGACCTTTCGCCGGACGTGCTGGGCAGCCTCAGCGTTGTGACGCGGAGCGTGTACGCGCCGATCTTGAAGGCGGACAAGCGTAACGTGGCCTCCGTCCCCGACGTCGCCGTCGGCGAGCTGATGAACGACACGAACGGGCTGCTGTCGAACCTGCTGGTCACGCTGGGGCTGAGCCAGGGCAAGACGTTCCTGCCTATGCCGCCGATCCAGTTTCCGCCGCGCATCGACGACTTTGCGATGGACAAGGAGACGCTGTACCTGCTCGAGGGCACCGTCGTGTCGTGGACGTCGCAGATCCGGTCGGCGATTGCGTCGTCGCCGGAGGAGCTCGAGGAGGCCGCGCCGCAGACCGGCCGGTACCCGTGCCCGCTGGACGAGATCCGGTTCTGGAAGGAGAAGTCCGAGAACCTGGCAGGGCTGGAGGAGCAGCTGTACTCGGTGAAGTCGCTCAAGATTCTGGTGCTCCTGAAGCGCGCTGGCAGCAGCTACTACGCACCCTTCTCGCAGCTCATGGGCGAGCTGAAGGAGGCCGCGTACGAGTCGCGCGACAACTACCAGTACCTCAAGCCGCTCATCCCCGAGTTCGAGCAGATGTCGATGTCCTCGGGCAGCCACCTCCCCTTCGACGAGCTCGCTACCAGCGGCGTCTTCAAGCGGCTCTTCCACTTCCTGTACCTGCTGTGGACGCAGTCTGGCTTCTACAACAACCCCGCGCGGCTCGTCTTCCTGATCCGCGAGATGGGCAACGACCTGATCGAGCTGGCGGCCGACCACGTCAACGTGGCCGAGTTCGCTGAGGGGCTGGAGAAGAAGGAGGTGATTGTGCGGCTCAGCGGCGCGCTGGCCATCTGCGGCGAGTTCAAGGCCTCGTACTTCCAGTACAAGTCGCACGTCGCGTCGGTGGCGCGGCCGTGGAAGTTCCAGAACGCGGCGCTCTTCTCGCGCCTCGACACGTTTCTCGAGCGCTGCCATGACCTGCTCGACATCATCGAGACGGCGCTGCTGTTCGACAAGATGGAGAACATGAAGATTGGCGGCACCAAGGGCCAGCACCTCACGACGGAGGCCGAGGAGATCAAGCAGACCTTCGACGCCGCGGTGGCGCGCTTCTTCAGCGTCGACTACAACCTGCTCGACATCACCAACACACGCTTTGACGCCGACTACGACGAGCTCAAGGGCACGATCCGCGGCCTGGAGGAGCGGCTGGGCTCCATCTTGGTCACGACGATCGACGAGTCGAGCGCCATCACGGAGGTGTTCAAGGCAGTCGACACGTTCGACGGCTTCACCGAGCGGACGCCGATGCAGCAGGAGTGGATGAAGAAGCAGGGCGGTGTGCTCGACGGCTTCCACCAGGACCTGCTCAAGGCGCAGGAGACGTACTACGCCGGCGAAGGAGCCGGCGCGTACCCGAACATGCCGCCGGTTGCGAGCACGATTGTGCGCTGCAAGGCGCTGCTCGACCGCATCAACGAGAGCCACGGGCGCGTGATTGACCTCTCGTCGGCGGTGCTGCAGAGCGAGCGCGGCGTCGAGGCGCTGCAGCTGTACGAGAGGCTGAAGGAGCTGCTCCAGGGGACGATCCAGGAGAAGTTCCAGAAGTGGACAGCCGAGGTGGGCGCGATTCGTGCGGACAAGCTGCGCCTGCCGGTGCTCGCGACGGACGCGAATAAGCGGCTCGCCGTCAACTTTGATGCCTCGCTGGTGAAGACGCTGCGCGAGGTGTACTACGTCGAGGTGCTCAACTCGTACGAGTCGGCCGGCATCGGCCAGTTCGACGTCCCACCGGACGCGGAGGCCATCTTCACGAAGCGCGACGTGTACCGTGACCAGGCCCTCAAGCTCGAGTACCTGTGCACGACGTACAACAACTTCAGCTCAAGCCTGCGCCCGCACGATGAGCGTCCGCTGATTGAGGCGGAGCTGCAGAAGTTCGAGGCGTACGTCGCGCGCGGGCTCAAGGAGGTGCGCTGGGAGAACGAGGAGGCGACGAACGGCTTCATCGAGGAGGCGCTGAAGCAGGTGACGGCCATCGACACGGCCGTCTCGACGCTGCACGCGAACGTCCAGCAGATGAAGGACTCGATGAAGAAGTACAAGACCGACGACACCCTCTTCCCGCTGGACGCCGCGGCGGGCGCGAAGACGATGTCGGAGACGGAGCTGCGCAAGACTTTTGGCGACTACGTCGAGGCCCGTGCGGCCGGGCTGCGCGAGCGCAACGGCGAGGTCAAGGCGCTGACACAGAGCAGCCTGGAGGCGCTGCAGACGCTCAAGGAGGCGAACGGCGGGGCCGCCGTGAACGTCAACGACGCGGTGTGGCAGCGCTACCTCGCCTACGTCAGCTCCGTTGCGCGCGAGTGCCTTGTCGAGGCGGCCGTGGCGTCACTCACGAACATGCGCAACCAGCTGGACCCCGTCTGGCTCACCGACCACGACGGCATCCCACTGGTGGACGTGAAGCTGTCGCTGTCGAGGGCCACGCCCGACCACCCGACGGCGAAGTCGCGCTTCGACCCGCCGCTGACGGCGGCGGAGGGCGAGGAGAAGTCGGTGTGGCAGACGCTGAACGAGACGATGAACGGTGTCATCAACGCGGCTGGTCTCATCGACCCCGTCTACGGCAGCAGCTCGTACGCGGAGGAGATGCGCGAGAACGAGCACGTGCGAGCCCTCGTCGACGAGATTCAGGCTCTTTTCCAGCAGAACGTCGCGGCCTGCGAGGACTACCGCCACGTCTACGACGAGTTCAAGTCGCTCTGGGAGACGGACCGCAAGAAGGTGTTTGCGCAGTTCATCGATATGGAGCCGCAGCAGCGCGACGGCCGCCGGGCGAGCATGTCAATGGAGGACACGGCCGGCGTGGCTGCTGCGGGGGCGCTGTCGCAGAAGCCGGTCGAGTACTTTGGCGTGAGCCTGGCGGAGTTCGACCGGGCGATCACCGAGTACACGCGTATCCGCAACCGCCTGGCCGCCATCGAGGACCGCCACGCCGAGGGCTCCGTACTCATCGACGTGAAGCCGCTCCGCATCGCCCTGCGCGACCTTAGCCGGCGCTGGAAGGAGATGTACTCGGACTACCTGCTGGACAAGATCAAGGCGGACCTGACGCACCTGTACGCCTTCATCAAGGAGGCCGACAAGGGGCTTGAGGTCGAGGTGCTCGACGGCGACGTCGACGCGCTCAAGTCTGTCATGCGGTGGATTCGCGACTGCCGCAAGCGCAACACCGAGGTCATGGGCGAGGACGAGACGGGCGAGACGAGCGGCATGTTCCCGCCGATCAAGACGGCCATCGGGATGCTGAAGACGCACGCGAGCACGTCGCCGGACGCCGAGGCGGAGCTGGCGAAGATCGAGAAGCTGGAGGAGCTGCGGAAGCCGGCGCCGGAGCAGTGGGTCGCACTCAACAAGAAGGCGCTGAACGCGCGGGCGCAGAACTCGATCGTGCAGGACCGCGAGGCGGAGAAGATCAAGGAGGACGTTACGGCGTTTGAGCAGGAGCTGAGCTACGAGGTGGACGCCTTCCACCAGAACCCGCTCTTCACCTACGCGATCCAGGCCGGCGAGGTGTACAATACGATCGACAACGTCTACGCACACTTCATGGTGGTCGAGCACAAGGCGAAGGGGCTGCAGAACCTGCAGGACCTCTTCGACCTGGCCGTGTCGCACTTCAAGAGCATCCGCGAGTGCCGACAGGAGCTGGCGCTGCTCAAGCAGATCTGGGACCTCAACTTCCACGTCACGTCGCAGTTCCGCGACTGGATGCGGTCGACGTTCAAGGACGCCGACGTGGCCTACTTCGAGGACGAGGCCAAGAAGATCTCGAAGCAGCTGCAGCTGCAGCCCATGAAGGTGAAGGGCTGGGGCGTGTTCAAGGGCGTCGACGAGACGGTGCGCAACATGCGCACGTCGCTGCCGCTGTGCGACTCGCTGAGCTCGCCGTCGATGCGGCCGCGGCACTGGGACGAGCTCGTGCGCACGACGAACCAGCCCGGCACGATCGACCCGACGGCGGCCGACTTCACGCTCGAGAAGCTCTTCGCGCTCGGCCTGCACAAGTACGCCGACGACGTCGCGAACATCGTCGAGAAGGCGGAGAAGGAGCTGCGCATTGAGACGAACCTGACCAAGATCATTGTCGCGTGGGAGAAGCTGCAGTTCACGTACGACAAGGACGCCCACCTCGACTGCTACCTCCTCGGCTCCGTCGACGACATTGTCGAGCAGCTCGAGAACGACAACAACGCGCTCTCGTCGATGCTGTCGGACCGCTTCGTCGAGTACTTCTACGAGAGGGTGCTGGGCTGGCAGAAGGATCTCGGCATGGTCGACACGTGCACGACCAAGTGGATGGACATTCAGCGGCAGTGGCAGAACCTGTTCCCCATCTTTGTGCTGTCGGAGGATATCAAGGTGCAGCTCCCGAACGAGGCGAAGCAGTTCAGCGAGGCGGACCGCGTCTTCCGGCTGCTGATGAGCAAGGCGCACGCGTACACGAGCCCGGTGGACACCATCTGCTCGGGCAAGCTGTCCGACGACATTGGCCGCGGCGAGACGCTGGAGGGGACGCTCAACTACATCCAGGACATCCTCAACCGCTGCGAGAAGGCGCTCGCCGACTACCTCGAGACGAAGCGGAAGCTGTTCCCGCGCTTCTTCTTTGTGTCCGACACGGACCTGATCGACATCCTGTCCAAGGGCTCGGACCCACGCGCCGTGATGGTGCACATGAGCAAGATCATCGACTCGGTGGACTCCTTCACGTTTGACAAGAACCCGTTCTCTGGCGCGGGGGCGCAGGATGTGTGGGAGATGATCTCGATCCAAGGCGAGAAGGTGTCGCTGACGGAGAGCTTTCCGTGCGACGGCGCGGTCGAGATGTGGCTCGAGGGCCTGGTGCAGTGCACGAAGCGGAGCATGAAGGCACACATCAAGGAGGCCAACGCCGGCTACATCGAGAAGCCGCGCAACGAGTGGATCTACCAGTACCCGTGCCAGGCGGTCATCGTCGCGTCGCGTATCTGGTTCACGACGGAGGTGCACCAGGCCTTTGCGCAGATCGAGGAGGGTAATGATATGGGCATGAAGGACCTGCTCAAGAGCCAGAAGTCGCAGCTGGACAGCCTCATCAAGGAGGTGCTGCTGGACCGCTCCTCGACGGAGCGCAAGATGCTGGTGCACCTCATCACCATCGACGTGCACAACCGCGACATTGTGCAGAACATGGTCGACGAGCGCGTCGACTCGGCCGAGGCCTTCAGCTGGCAGTCGCAGCTGCGCTACTACTGGGACGAGAGCAAGGGCAGCGAGATCCGGATCGCTGATGCGGACTTCATCAACGGCTACGAGTACATTGGCCTGTGCGGCTGCCTCGTCATCACGAAGCTGACGGACCGCTGCTACATTACGCTGACGCAGGCGCTGCGCCTCAATCAGGGCGGCGCGCCGGCCGGCCCGGCTGGTACCGGCAAGACCGAGACGACCAAGGACCTGGCCCGCAACATGGGCATCGCCTGCTACGTCTTCAACTGCTCGGACCAGATGAACTACATCACGCTCGGCCAGATCTTCAAGGGCCTTGCCATGTCCGGCTCGTGGGGCTGCTTCGACGAGTTCAACCGCATCTCGATCGAGGTGCTGTCCGTCGTCGCGACGCAGGTCGGCTCGATCTTGAACGCGCTGAAGGAGAACAAGTCGCGGTTCCGCTTCATGGATGAGGAGATCTCGATCTCGCGGTCGGTCGGCATGTGGATCACCATGAACCCGGGCTACGCCGGCCGCACGGAGCTGCCGGAGAACATCAAGTCGCTCTTCCGGCCGTGCGCCATGTGCGTGCCGGACCTCAAGAACATCTGCGAAATCATGCTCGCCGCCGAGGGCTTCGGCGACGCCAAGGACCTGGCTTTGAAGTTCGTGACGCTCTACCGCCTGAACAAGGAGCTGCTGTCCCCGCAGGACCACTACGACTGGGGTCTGCGTGCCGTGAAGTCGGTGCTGTACATCGCCGGCGCCCTCAAGCGCGGCGACCCCGACCTGCCGGAGCGCAACGTGCTGATGCGTGCGCTGCGTGACACGAACATGGCGAAGCTGAGCAAGGACGACGTGTACGTGTTCATGGGCCTCATCCGCTCGCTCTTCCCGAACCTCGACGTGCCGAAGAAGGACAAGCCGGAGCTGGTGACGGCGTGCAAGGCGGTGTGCAAGGAGCAGGGCAACTTCCCGGGCGAGAACGACATCTTCATCCTCAAGTGTGTGCAGTACGAGGAGCTGCTGCACGTGCGCCACTCCGTCTTCATCCTCGGCGCGGCCGGCGCGGGCAAGACAGAGTGCTGGCGCTGCCTGCAGGGGGCGCTGACGAAGCTGCACCAGGACGACTGGAAGGCGAAGGCGGTCTCCTCGTGCCTGAACCCGAAGGCGATCTCGTCCAACGAGCTGTACGGCTACTTCACCCCGCAGAAGGAGTGGCGCGACGGCATTCTGTCGACGATCTTCCGCGACTACGCCGTGGAGTCGAAGAAGAAGAAGAACATGAAGTGGATCGTGCTCGACGGCATCATTGACGCCGAGTGGATCGAGTCGATGAACACCGTCATGGACGACAACAAGATGCTGACGCTCGTCTCGAATGAGCGAATTCCGCTGACGGACTCGATGCGGATGATTTTCGAGATTTCGCACCTGCGCAACGCGTCGCCGGCGACCGTGTCGCGTGCTGGTGTCATCTTCATCAACGAGTCCGACCTGGGCTGGGGGCCGTTCAAGGACAAGTGGATCGCGTCGCGCGAGAAGCGCGAGGGCGTCATTCTCGACAACCTCTTCGACAAGTACGTGCCGCTCGTCTTCGAGTTCTGGAAGCGCAGCATGCGCCCGGTCGTGGCGGTCATGGACATCAACGTCGTGCAGACCATCTGCTTCCTGCTGGACGGCATCTTCAAGACGATGGAGCCGGAGGAGCTGGCGAAGCACTCGAACCCGTTCGAGGTGTACGAGAAGTACTTTGTGTTCGCGGTGGTGTGGGCCTTTGGCGGCCCGCTGCCGAGCTCTGACGGCCGCATCGACATGCGCCTCAACTTCTCGAACCAGTGGAAGAAGGAGTTCCCGAACATGAAGATCTCGGAGGCCGGGTCGATCTTCGACTTCTACATCGACAAGGCCAAGGACGACAACGGCAACCTCGTCTTTGACTGGAAGCCGTGGACGGAGCTGGTGCAGCCCTACACGCCCGACGGCGAGGTGCAGCTGTCCTCCGTGTCAGTGCAGACGGCCGACACGGTGCGCATGTCCTACCTGATGAGCCTCTTCGTGGACAACGCCAGGGGCGTCATGCTGGTCGGCACGGCGGGCACGGGTAAGACGAACCTGATCATGTCGAAGCTGCGCTCGCTGGACGGCGAGAAGGTGCTCTTCCGCGTCGTCTCCTTCAACGCCCGCACCTCGTCTGCCGGCCTGCAGGCGGTCATGGAGCAGTCGCTGGAGAAGCGCTCCGGCCGCACGTACGGCCCGCCGAACCGCAAGAAGCTCGTCTTCTTCCTGGACGACATGAACATGCCGGCGCCGGACAAGTACGGCACGCAGGAGGCGGCGGCGCTGCTTCAGCAGCACGTCGGCTACGGCTTCTGGTACGACCGCGTCAAGATTGTGCAGAAGGAGGTGGTGGACGTGCGCTACGTTGGCGCGATGAACCCCAAGTCCGGCACCTTCACCGTGCTGGACCGGCTGCTGCGCCACTTCGCCGTCTTCTCGACGAACATGCCGGACCGCGCGGACCTGGTCAGCATCTACGGCCAGATTCTGCAGGCCCACACCAAGGCGTTCCCGCGCGACATCCGCGACTCGCTGACGACGCTGCTGACGAACGCGACGATTGAGCTGCACTCGAACGTGGCGAAGCTGTTCTTCCCGACGGCCATCAAGTTCCACTATCAGTGGAACATGCGCGAGATGTTCAACATCTTCCAGGGCCTGTGCAAGTCGAACCCGAAACTGCACAAGACGAGTCTGCAGCTGGTGCGGCTGTGGGTGCACGAGTGCAACCGCACGTTCCGCGACCGCATGGCCGACGAGGCGGACATGAAGCGCTACGACACGCTGCTGCAGGAGGTCATCGCGCGCGCCGGGTTCGGCGACGTGAGCGCGAAGGAGGCGCTGGAGGAGCCGCTGCTGTGGGCGCCGTTCCACACGACGCCGGAGGGCCAGGAGAACGTGTACCACGAGACGAACTACGACGAAGCCGGCGTCTTCCTGCACAAGAAGCTGGGAGACTACAACGACAACTACGCGTCCATGAACTTGGTGCTGTTCAACCAGGCCGTCGAGCACGTGTGCCGCATCTCCCGCATCACGTCGAACCCGCGCGGTAACGCCTTCCTCGTCGGCGTCGGCGGTTCCGGCAAGCAGTCGCTGGCACGGCTCGCGTCGTACATCAACGGCCACGACATCTTCCAGATCCTCGTGACGAGCACGTACGACATCAACGACTTCCGCACCGACATGCAGGAGCTGTACCGTAAGTGTGGTGTGCGTGGCTACCCGTTCGCCTTCATCATCACGGACACGCAGATCGTCTCCATGGATATGCTGGTGTACCTGAACGACATGCTGAGCAGCGGCAACGTGCCCGAGCTGTTCAACCAGGACGAGCGCGAGGGCATTGTCGGGTCACTGACGAACGAGGTCAAGGCCTCCGGCGTCGCCGACTACTCGAACCCGGACGTGTGCTGGGAGCACTTCATCAACAAGGTGCGCACGAACCTGCACATCATCCTCTGCTTCTCGCCGGTGAGCAAGAACTTCGCGGCGTGGTGCCGGCAGTTCCCGGCCCTGGCGAACACGACGGTGATCGACTGGTTCCTCAGCTGGCCCGAGCAGGCCCTCCGCTCCGTCGCGCAGCGCTTCCTGTCCGAGATCGAGCTGGGCGGCGAGGAGATGACGGAGAACATCGCCGACTTCATGGCGTACTGCCAGATGCGGGTGACGGAGACGTGCGAGGAGTACTTTGCGCAGGAGAAGCGCCACGCCTACACGACGCCCAAGTCCTTCCTCGAGCTCATCGCCTTCTACAAGGACCTGCTGGCCCGCAAGCGCAAGGAGAACAGCGACCAGACGGACCGCCTCGTGAGCGGTATCGACAAGATCAAGGAGGCTGGCGCGCAGGTGCAGGGGCTGCAGGAGGTGCTGCAGCGCGAGAGTGTCGAGGTGGAGGAGGCGCGGCAGAAGACCGCGGCCCTTCTGGAGACGGTGGGCCGCGAGAAGTCCGTCGTCGAGGAGCAGAGCGCCATCGCGGCGAAGGAGGAGGCGAAGACGAACAAGATCGTCGAGGAGGTGACGTCGTTCGAGAAGCAGTGCCAGGAGGACCTGGCCAAGGCGCAGCCGCTCGTGCAGGAGGCGCTGGCGGCGCTCGACACGCTGGACAAGGCGTCCATCGCGGAGCTGAAGAACCTCGGCAAGCCGCCGGAGGATGTGCAGATGGTGGCGATTTGCGTGCTCGTGCTCACGTCGAACCCGCGCTCGATCCCGTCGATGAAGCAGCGCTCGTGGAACGACTGCAAGAAGATGATGAACCAGGTCGACCGCTTCCTGACGGAGCTGCGCAGCTTCGACGTCAACAACATTCCGCAGCCGTGCATCGACCAGATCCAGGTGTACATCAGCAACCCGTCCTTCGACCCCGACATCATCAAGAACAAGTCCGTCGCCGCTGCCGGCCTGTGCAAGTGGGCCATTGGCATGAACCGCTACCACACCGTGCGCTGCGAGGTGAAGCCGAAGGAGGAGCGGCTTGCCGAGGCACAGCAGCGCCTCGTCTCGAGCCGGGCGGCGCTCAAGAAGATCCAGGACAAGGTGGCCGACCTGCAGGCGAAGCTGAGCGGGCTCGTGAGCCAGTATGACACGGCCGTCGCGGAGGCGGACGCGATTGAGGCGAAGGCGAAGAAGACGCAGATGAAAATGAACCTGGCGCAGCGCCTCGTGAGCGGGCTGTCCGACGAGAGTGTCCGCTGGGGTGCCACGATCGAGAAGCTGAAGGAGGCGGCGAAGCTGCTGGTCGGCGATGTGCTGCTGAGTGCGTCCTTCGTTTCGTACATTGGACCCTTCTCCAAGGCGTTCCGCGAGCAGATTGTGGAGCAGGACTGGGTGCCGCACATCAAGAAGCTGGGTATCCCGATGACGGAGGGTCTCGACGTGACGATGGACGTGCTCACATCGGAGGCGGCGGTGGCGTCGTGGAACAACGAGGGGCTGCCGTCCGACCGTGTCTCGACCGAGAACGGCGCCATCCTGACCAACTGCATGCGCTGGCCGCTCATGATCGACCCGCAGCTGCAGGGCATCAAGTGGATTCGCACGCGCGAGGAGAAGAACGGGCTGCGGGTCGTGCAGACAACGCAGAAGGGCTGGCAGCGCACGCTGCAGACGTGTATCGAGGAGGGTCTGCCGTGCCTCATCGAGGGCCTCGGCGAGTTTGTCGAGCCGGTGCTGGACGGTGTGCTGAGCCGGCAGACGTTCCGCAAGGGCGGCCGCGAGTTCATCAAGCTTGGCGCGACCGAGGTGGAGTACAACGCGAAGTTCCGCCTGATCCTGCAGACCAAGCTGGGCAACCCGCACTACGGTCCCGAGGTGAACGCGCAGACGACGCTGATCAACTTCATGGTGACGGAGACCGGCCTCGAGGATCAGCTGCTGGCTGTCGTCGTGAGCCAGGAGCGGCCCGACCTCGAGAAGAAGCGTGGCATGCTCATCCGGCAGATGAACACCATGACGATCGAGCTGCAGCAGTGCGAGAACGGCCTGCTGTACGAGCTGACGAACGCCACCGGCGACATCCTCGAGAACGTCACGCTGGTCGAGAACCTCGAGACAACCAAGAAGAAGGCGAAGGACATCAACGCCTCCTTTGCGCTGGCCATCGTGACGCAGAAGGACATTGCGCAGAACCGTCTCCGCTACACCGACGTCGCCGTTCGCGGCTCGCTGCTCTTCTTCCAGATCGACCAGCTGTGGAAGATTGACCACATGTACCAGTACTCGCTAGAGGCCTTCATGGTCGTCTTCAACAAGGCCCTCGTCATGGCGCCGCAGCCGGAGAACAAGAAGGACGTGTCGAAGCGCGTGCTGAATGTCATCCAGTCCATCACGGAGAACGTGTTCGCCTACGTCTCGCGCGGTCTCTTCGAGCGCCACAAGCTCATCTTCTCGAGTTTGCTGACCTTCGGCATTCTCAGCCGCCGTGACGAGATCGACCTGAAGCAGCTGGACTTTCTGCTGCGCGGCAAGAAGAAGTCGGGCGTCGAGCGGCCGGAGACGGTGGTGAGCTGGTGCACGCAGCCGAACTGGGACGCCGTGCAGGCGCTCGCCGAGGTGGAGGGGGCGACGCCGGAGTTCAGCCTGCTGCCGAGCGACATGGCCGAGAATAACCGCTGGTTCCAGTACTGCGAGCTGGAGAAGCCGGAGGTGGAGAAGATGCCGGGCGAGTGGAAGAACCTGTCCAACTTCGAGCGGCTGCTCGTGCTGCGGTGCCTGCGCCCGGACCGTCTCACGGCGGCGCTGGAGATGTTTGTCGGCAACAGCATCGGCCGCTTCTTCGTCTCCGATCAGGCGGTCGACATCTCCGTCTCGTTCCTCAACTCGAGCACGACGACGCCGCTCTTCTTCATCCTGTCGCCTGGTGTCGACCCGGTCAAGGCGGTGGAGGAGCTGGGCCGCAAGCTTGGCTACACGTACGACAAGGAGAACTTCTACAACGTGTCGCTGGGGCAGGGTCAGGAGGTGGTCGCCGACCGCGCGCTGGACAAGTGCTTCAAGGACGGCGGGTGGGCGCTGCTGTCGAACATCCACCTGGTCGAGAAGTGGCTGCGCACGCTGGAGCGGCGCCTGGACACGTACGCGGAGACGTACACGCGCGTTGCGCAGCTGCGGAAGGAGATTATGGAGCGCAAGGCTGGCGAGCGCAACGCGGCGGCTGGCGGCGGCGCCGCTGCCACCGCCGACGGGGCCGAGGAGGAGGAGGAGGCCACCGAGGGCAAGTCGGTGCATTCGCAGGGCGAGGGCGGCGAGGGTCAGACGGACGAGGACGGCGAGGAGGGCGGTGAGGGTGGCGAGGGCAACGGCACGGCGGCGCCAGAGGACGACCCGATCCTGGTCACGGACGACGAGATCCCGTTCGAGGGCGTCAAGGGGCACGCGGACTTCCGCGTCTTCCTGAGCGCCGAGCCGTCGCGGGTGATTCCGATTGGCATCCTGCAGCGCTCCGTCAAGCTGACGTCCGAGCCGCCGACCGGCATCCGGCAGAACATCGTGCGTGCGATGGGCAACTTCAGCGACGAGCCGTGGGAGAAGAGCGCGAAGCCGACGGAGTACCGCTGCATCATGTTCTCGATGTGCTTCTTCCACGCCGTCGTCGTGGAGCGCAAGAAGTTCGGCCCGCTCGGCTGGAACCGCGCCTACCCGTTCAACGCCGGCGACCTGACGACTTGCATGGAGGTGGCGGCCAACTACATCGAGGACCGGCCAAAGGTGCCGTGGGAGGATCTGCGCTACGTCTTTGGCGAGATCATGTACGGTGGCCACATCACGGACGACTGGGACCGCGTGCTGTGCATGGCTTACCTGCAGAGCTACATTGTTCCAGACTGCTGCGACGGACTGCTGCTCGCGCCAGGCGTGCCAGTGCCGGCACCGGCGAGCTACCAGGAGTACATGCAGTGGCTCTCGTCCAGCGACGACTTCCCGGCGGAGTCGCCGCTGCTGTACGGCCTGCACCCGAACGCTGAGATCAACTACCGCACGATGCAGGCCGACGTCCTCTTCAAGACGATCAACGAGCTGCAGCCGAAGAAGCACGCCGGTGGCGACATGCTCAGCCCACAGGAGATTGTGCAGCAGAAGATCGACGAGATCCGTGAGCGGCTTCCGGAGCCGCACAACCTGCAGGACCTGTCGGAGCGCCTCGAGGAGGACCGGTCGCCGCAGCAGCACGTCTTCTACCAGGAGAGTGAGCGCATGAACGTGCTGATCGAGACGCTGCGGGCGTCGCTGGAGGAGCTGAACCTCGGCCTGAAGGGTGCCCTCTCCATGAGCACGGCGATGCAGGAGCTGTTCGACCAGATCTACCTCGACAAGATGCCGGAGCGCTGGGCGCGTGTCTCCTTCATGACGCAGCGCATGCTCGGCTCGTGGGTGGAGAACTTCTTGGCCCGCAACGAGCAGCTCGTGGCGTGGAACGCCGACCTGCAGACGCCGAAGGTGACGAACATCTCGCTCTTCTTCAACCCGATGTCCTTCCTGACCGCCATTATGCAGACCACCTCGATCGTGAACAGCTTTGACCTCGACCAGATGGCGCTCGTCGTCGATGTGCTGAAGAAGTCGGCCGACCAGATCGAATCGAGCGCGCGCGACGGCTGCTACGTGACCGGGCTGTCGATGGAGGGTGCGCGGTGGGATGCGACGGCTGGCTGCATTGAGGATAGTCGCCTCAAGGAGCTCTACCCGAAGATGCCCATCATGCAGGTCCGCTCGCTGCCGCTCGCGAAGATTGACCGCCGCGACCAGTACGAGTGCCCGGTGTACAAGACGCAGGCGCGCGGCCCGGGCTTCGTGGTTGGCTTCTTCCTGAAGAGCAAGCAGCCGTCGCGCAAGTGGGTGATTGCCGGCGTAGGTCTGCTGCTCGACGTTGTGGAGTAGTGAGTGTCTGCTCCGCTCTCGCCGAAGCTGCGCTGCGTGCTTCTCTTGCTGTTCTTTCTTCCCTCCTCTTACCGTACCTTGCTGCTCCCCAGTCCGCCGATGCGTCCCCTTCCCGAGGGCCACCTCTGTGTGTCTGTGTGTGTGTGTGTTTCTTCGCTTTCGATGAGAGAGGCACTGCGAAAGGCGCTGCCCACCGGCGCGCGTCGACTCCGCTTCTCCGTTTCTCGTAGTGCTCCCGTCCGCTCCCCTTCTCCCGCCGCCGCCGCCGCGCTTCACGTTTTCGTTGTGCCGGCACCGCTGGCGCGAAGTCCTTCTAGCGGACATGGAAGCTTGACGCTCCAAGATGGGCTTTGCGGATCAAGGGGCCATCCTTCTTTGTTTTTCGCCTTTTGCGTGCCTATTCCTATCAGCGCCTTCCATGTACGCGCGCCTTTCGATGTAAAAAGTCTCTCCAATGTTTGCTTAGTGCTTTCCCGGGTCCAGGACTTTGTGCGCCGGCGAGCGCCGATTGACCTAGTGCTCTTCATGTAACCGGACCACACAAACCGTCTCCTGCCGAGCCCATCCCTTTTCGTCAAATCACGGCGCAACCAACAAACAAGCTCTTGAGCAACAAAGAGGAAGGAAAGTGAGTGCGTCGCACTGGCCAAGCTGTTCAGGGGGGGGGGGAGGGGGAGGAGGAGCAATGGGAACCGCTACCAGCTGCGACAAGCGATGCACGTGATGCGTCTCTGTGTGGCTCTGAGGCATCTCTGGCGGTCAGATGGGTACCACCATCGCTTTCTGTGGAGTTCGGTGAGCGGCCAGTGGACGACCAGTCCAACTATCCGGCTTGTGCAGCGTGCTGCGTGCCAGCGCAACTCCCCAAGCCGTGCACGCCTTTTGTGTGCTGCCCCGCTGAGCGCGTCGTGCGCGTCACCACTGCAGGGAGCGCCCTTCCGAGGAAAAGGGCGGCCCACCTCGCCGGCTTGTCCGTGTGTGGCTGGGTCCCCTCGCTCTCTCGTGGATGGTTCACCATGTTTTGCAAAAGAAAAGATCGTCATCTCCCCCCTCTCGTTCACTGAAACGCCACAACAACAACGACAACAAAAAAACACTTTCACATGGCGTTGACCTGGTCGCATCGTCGGACAAGCGAACAAAAACGAAGAAACACCAGCTGCTGCTGCGGCGCGGCAAGGTGAATTCTGAAGGCGCACGTTGCAAGAGACGGCAAGGTGTGCATTGGACGGCGCGGACGCACGGTCCCGTGAAGAGCCTTGGTTGGCGGGGTGTCTGTGTGTGTGTGTGCTGCCCTCTCCTCAGGCGCACCTTGTCTCGCAGCGCACATTTTGCGCATCGTACATCGAGAGCTGGACGCGAGCAAAGAAAGAAAAAAAAATGACGTTCAATGAGGCGGCTCTGCCGTTTATGCAGACGGCGCGGGACAACGGCCTGCTCTTCGGCGGCAGCGAGGTGCCAGCCATGGTCGACCACGCTGATGCGCAACGCAAACGCTACCACGTGCGCGGCTCCATCTTCGAGGTCGCCTCGCATTTTGAGGTGCTCAACGCTGTGGGCTACGGCGCGTACGGCGTCGTGTGCGCTGCAGTGGACCTGCGGCTGGTGCCAACGAGCAGCTACTACAACGAGGCAATGCGGATCATGGAGGAGGAGGGCTGCGTCGTGACACGGCGGCGCCGCGGCGGCTCGGCGCCGGTGTACCTGCGCACCAGGCCGGTGCTGGACGGCGCGGTGCGAGGGCGCACCCTTCAGGTCGCGGACCTGTGCTCGGAGCCGTTCAAGCGGCGCGCCCTCGCGCACGGCGAGGCGTCCCCCTTCGTAGCCATCAAGAAAGTGACGCGTGTGTTCGACGACCTCGTGGACGGCCGGCGAATCCTGCGCGAGGTGAAGGTGCTGCGCTACCTGCAGGGACACCCGAACATCGTGCGCCTGATGGAGGTGCGCCGACCACCGGCGTCTGCGAGCACCACGTTTGAGGACCTTTACCTGGTCACGGATCTGATGGACACCGACCTCGCGGCACTGCTCAAGTCGTCGCAGGAGATTCACCTGGACCAGTTTCGGTTCATTGCGTATCAGCTCATCAAAGTGCTCGTGTACGTGCACAGCAGCGGCGTCATCCACCGCGACCTGAAGCCGGGTAACATCCTCCTCAACGGCAACTGTGACATGAAGCTCTGCGACTTTGGCCTCTCGCGCGGCGGTATTCCGTGCTGGCCGCACGTGAGCAGCCTCGCTGCCCTCGCCGCGGCAGCGCAGTCGAGCACGTCTGAGATGGCGGAGTGGAGCCGCTACTGCTGGCCGCCTCAGCCGAGCAGCGGGGGTGGCTCAGCAAGCGAGCGGCACAACGCCAAGCAGCCACCGCTCTACAGCCTGACGGACTACGTGGTGACGCGCTACTACCGCGCGCCGGAGCTGCTCATCATGGGCCGCTACAACCACGCCATTGACATGTGGTCCGTGGGCTGCATTCTCGCCGAGATGCTGCTGCGCCGACCCCTCTTCGCCGGCGCCAACTACCTCTCGCAGCTGACGCTCATTCTCGAGACACCCGGACTGCGCGCTGTGCCGCAGACGCCAGAGCAGGTCGCGGCGCTGTTCGAGGGCGGCGAGGAGGGCAAGCACTTCATCAACGACATTCTGTTCTTCAGCGGCAAACCAGCGAGTGGGGAGCAGCGCACGCTGCGAGGCCAGCTGCACTCGCAAGCGCTCTTCCACAGCTCCCTCTTCGGCTCCAACGCCGACGTCCCGATCGACGCGGGCATCCTTATCGCAAAGCTGCTCTCCTTCGACCCGCGCAAGCGCCCCACGGCCGTGGAGGCGCTGCGCGACCCGTTCTTTCGCAAGCTGTACGACGCGCGAGACGAAATTGTGCGCAGTCCAGAGGCGGACGCGGTTACTGCGCGAGAAGTGGTCGCCGACATGACCGCCTACCAGCAGGCGCACCCGTGCATCGTCCTGGACGAGCCCCCGCCCTTCACGTGGGAGTTTGATCACCGCATCACCAGCGCACAGGCGCTGCGCTGTCTCTTTGAAGAGGAGTGCCAGGTCTCGCGTGAGGTGCAGCGCCAGATTGAGAATCTGCATCGGCGAGGCGCAGCCGCCGGCGCGTGAGCCCCTTCCGCGAAAGCTCGTTCCGTCGAGGACTCGGTGGCTTTGTGAGGAACACCCTCGGCGCTGTCCCACTCGGGAGGTGGGGAATGCCGGCAGTGCCGGCGCGCTGCGAAGGAGAAGGACACTCTTTGACTGCTTTCATTCATTGCGTTCTGCGTGGCGAACTGCGATGCCACTCGATGTGGCGTTCTCGACAGGAAACACAACACCAAAACGGAAAGAATTTTTTTTTTTCTGGAGCAGCTGCCGCTTTCGTGCGTCTTTGTTGTCTGTGAGCGGCGGAGATTCAGAAGCGCGAAGAAGAGGGGATGCGAGGTGAGGCTCGGTGCAGCGTCCTCTGCCGTGTGTCTTTATCTGAATTCTCTTTCCGCGCTCCCCCGCCACAGCTCTTCACGTCTTGTGGCGACCTGAGCTTGTTTGTGGTTTCGCTAAAACGACGCAGAGCCGATCTCGTTGAAGAAAGAGAAAAAAAAACGCAGGATAAAATGCCATTTCACCTCCACCGTGCCACCGTCTTCTCGTTACTCTCTGTTTTGTTTGTCAACGCTTTGTTGGTGCCGCTTGCTTGCTTCTCCGCAACCTCGCTCTTTGCCGGCGCGCCACATGTATCAGGGTGCCAAGGAAGCAGCGCGGCGTCGATCGAGCTGACACCTTACGGTACACACAAGCGCTCCTGTCGTGCCCAGCTTGGTGCAGAAGGACAACAGCGCGTGGGGAAGCGGCGCTAGGGAGAGTGCCGTCCACACGTGAAGCGAACCCGCACAAGCTGGCGAGTACACACACACACACACACACACACACAAACACAAACCACATAGACTAGCGTTCTCGCGCGCGCGTAAGGGCACGTACCGTGCTTTTTTGATTTTCACCAGAATACGAGGACGCCGTCTTGCCTTCTCGTTGTGTTGCTGCTCCCCTCGCAAGCCACACGCCAACCAACTGGACGCCGTCCACGGACCCTCACAAACCATACAAACAGAAAACTAGAGCCTCGCTCACGACATAGACCACAGCGCAGACGCGCATTGCGACGGCGTCCTCGACCCTCCTTATTTTTCCCCCCTTCTAACGGGCCACCCCTCCCGCTTCGTTGAAGAGCTTCACCGGTTGCACAAGCAGTGATCGCTTGCCACGACTGTTGTATTTCACCACGTCACCTTGCTTCCTCGCTCTTGCTTCACTCATCATCGTCCACCGCTCTTGTCGATCGGCGGACGTGAGCAGCCCCTACGTTTCTCATTTCACTTCCTACCACAACAGACATACAGAAGCGCTGCTGATGCTGCGACGCACTGTGCAGCTCGTCGGGGAGCCGGGGCGGTGGACCGCGGCGGCCGCCCTCACCGCCGGCGCGCTCCTCCCCGGCGTGCGCTGCCATGCGACGTACCCGACTCGCCCGAAGTACGCTGGTGCGGCCCCTGCTTCTGCGGCGGCGCAGCGACCGACTAGCGCGCCTACCGCCCCCGCTGCGACGGCGCCGCCGGTAATGAAGGCATTCCCGGCGCGTCAGAACCCGTTCGCCGCCACCACGCTGGCCGACGACCCAAAGATGCTGCTGGCGAAGTCGCAGTACTGCATCTTCACCCTCGCCTACGACCCCGCGGAGAAGGCGTACGCCGTCTACTCGGCCACGACGAACGAGGTGGCGGTCGTGAAGGACGAGCACCTGTGGAAAGCCGCGATGTGGATGGACGAGCGCATCACCGAAGACTACATCGCCGGTCTTCTCTTTGGCTGCGACGCGACCGCCGAGATCAAGTCGGCGGCGGCGCTGCTGAGCACCAAGGCGATGAAGCGGGTCGCGCTGGCGCCTGACACGTGGGGTATTACGTACCTCGCCTTCAAGGCGCAGCAGGAGGTGGTGAGGGGCGTGGAAATGCCGTCCGGCCTCGAGCACGCGGCCTTTCTGCTGACGCAGAAGCAGTTCAACGGCACCACCGTCGACCCGCCCGTCTACGACGTCGGCGGCGTCACGCTGCTGCCGAGCGAGACGCTCAAGAGCAACACGGCGGCGCGCAGCGCCGTCCTCAGCTGGGAGGTCCTGTTCGACGTCCACCGCCGCTTCGGCACGCCGGGCAGTCGCAAGGC
Organism: Zelonia costaricensis; assembly: GCA_030849075.1. Taxonomy (NCBI): domain Eukaryota; phylum Euglenozoa; class Kinetoplastea; order Trypanosomatida; family Trypanosomatidae; genus Zelonia; species Zelonia costaricensis. The sequence continues at coordinate 45,027 of JASAOO010003468.1, read as the reverse complement.
GCTCAACCCGGTCGAGCAAATTGTGCGCCGCGTGGTGAAGGCCGTCAACGTCTTTGTCGTGGACATCGACGTCCGCGTGGGCAAGGGCACGATTGCTGAGGGCTACACGATGGTTGTGACCATCTTCGACTCCCAGCGCCGCGCGCAGTCGGTTCACATGATCCGCAGCCTGGCCGAGGAGGCGGTGAAGCTGAAGGCGCTGACGACGTTGCTCTACGGCGAGGGCAGCTCGTCCATCTCCCTCTTCGTGCCCACGGCGCGCACGCGTGCTTCGCAGCTTGTCGCCTTTGCGCGCACGTGCCGCCCGAAGAGCCCCTTCTTTGTCGCCGAGATCTCGAGCCTGGCGCCGTACTTTGGCGGGCACAGCGTCGCCAAGGGCATCAACGAGGAGGCGGACCCACGCGCGACGTGGGGGCTGATCCGGCAAAACTGCTTCACGGAGAACTACCTGCGCAAGGACGAGGAGAAGATGGACCGCTACCTGCACCGCGGCTTCACGGCGCTGGCAAACAAGCTTTTTTCGGAGCGCCTGCACAAGGTGGCGCCGGCGATCATGAGCGCGGTGAACAGCATTCCGCGGCAGGAGGAGACCGCCGCAGCGTTTGCGCGGGTGGGCGCGCTGGCGGCCGACGCGAAGAGCAACCCAGTGCCACAGGTCACGAGGGCCAGCTTTCTCAACCGCGTCGATGTCAGCGATGCCGAGGTGGTGTTTGGGCTGCAGCAGTGGCGCAGCAAGATCTACGAGGACCCGGGCCGCCTCGAGCGCGAGAAGAAGGCGCTCGACGGGCTGCGCCGCTACCTCGTCGTCGATCTCGAGACGACGACGGTGCGCCGCTACAAGCGCGTCGCCAATCCGTTCATCAAGGAGAACTTTGTGGTCTTGTCCGGCGCGCGCGATTACAAGGGCAACGTCTTCATGCCGCGCCGCTACTTCGACCGCAGCGTCGCGATGCGCTACGACGACGCGTCCGTGACAAGCCAGAACCACCTTGTCGAGAAGTCGTCGCGCGACTCGCTCTTCCTGCCGCCGCTGGACGAGTACGACGTGATTGTCGGCCACAACATCAAGTTCGACCTGCTGCAGATCTGGCGCGACGCGGAGCTGCGCAAGTTCCTGCGACGCGGCGGCAAGATTTGGGACACGATGTACGGCGAGTACCTGCTGACGGGGCATGACGTGAAGCTCGGCCATGGCGCCGGTCTCGAGGACGTGGCGAAGAGCTACGGCGGGCAGACGACGAAGCTGGACGCGGTGAAGCGGGCGTGGGCGGAGGGGAAGGAGACGTTCGAGATTCCGTACAGCACCCTCACAGAGTACCTGCACGGCGATCTGGAGAACACGGAGCTCATCTTCTGCAAGCACATGGAGCGGGCACTCGAGCAGCGGCAGGTGATTATCTGCCTTGCACGCATGGAGGGGCTGCTGTGCACGACGGAGATGGAGTACAATGGTCTCAAGACGAACGTCGAGCTCGCGCAGCAGCAAAGCAACGAGTTGACGGGGAAAGTGACAGACCTGCGCCGGCAGCTGGAGCAGGCCATTCCGGAGGAGGTCCCCGTGGACTGCCGCAAGTTCTTCAACTGGTCGTCGAACAGCCACCTCATCACCCTCTTCTTCGGCGGCAAACTCAAGCTTCGCACAAACGCGCGTGAGAGCAAGGAGCTCGTGGGCGAGCTGTTTGCGAGGCACACGCTCTTCCTCCGTCCCGACGCATTTCCGCGCAACAGGTACCCCAATGGCGTTTTCCTCCGCCCACCCGTGCACGTCCTGGGCGCGGGCGACTGCGCCATCATGGCGGGCCTGTCGACGGAGAAGGGCACGCGCCTCTTCAAGGGCTACTTCGAGGCGTACATGCGGCAGGCGAGTTTCCGCAAGAGCTCGTCCGTCCTCGACAGCCTGCGTCGCGAGGTGACAACCGTATCGCGGCAGAACAGCGACAAGCGCGGCGAGACGTCGGCGCTGGCCAACTTGCTGCCGAGGCGCCACCTCTTCCTCTTCGCCGCCCTCACCCCGACCCGCGACGACGGCATCGCAAAGCTGTTCGTCAAGAACCCCATCACGGGCGAGTCGGTGACCCTCACGGAGGCCGACATGGCGGAGCAGCTGGAGCGGTTCGTGAACGCGCAGGTTCTGCGGCACACCGAGATGATTGTGCCGGTCGACGAGGAGCCCACCGTGAGGAACTCCGTCTTCGCGGACGCGCACGTGACCATCTTTGCCCGTGACGCCGGCTTCTCGTTTATGCACTACCTTGGCAGCGACCCGGGGCTCTGCCGCTTCTTGGACGCGCACTCCGGCTACCTCGACGCCGTAGACCCGGCCTTGCGCTACAACATCAGCCTCGCCGACACCGTCGCTGTCTTCGCCTACTACAAGCACCTGCACGCTGACGGAGGGGCCAAGCCTGCGGGCAGCGGCGGTGAGTCGCTGCCGCCCGTAATTCCGGCGAAGGCGTTGCCGAAGTCGGGGAAGCGGGGCAAGGTGGGCGCGGCCGAGGCCTTCAAGAAGTCGCTGCTGCAGGAGGCGCTCATGAAGCCGGAGGAGTGGTGCAACTACTACATTGACGTCTTTCTGGGCATGGCCAACGCGGCGCTGCAGCACGAGGGGCTGGCGTCAGAGCCGGCGAAGGGGCGCAAGGCAACGAAAAAGAAGGAGGGCACGCTCAGCGAGGACGACATGCCGGTGCTGCTGCGGCAGCGGCGCGCCTTTGTCGGGTACTACAACTCGCTGCCGGACGCGGAGCGGAAGCGGCTGGCGCTCATGTGCCTCGTTGGCAAGACCGCCTCCTCGCCGTACGACTGCTTTGCCGTGCCATGCGCGCACGACGACTTTGTCACGGTGAACGTCAGGGGCCGCCTTCTGCAGTACATCCCGAACGAGCTGGAGGCGGAGCAGGTGATGCGGCGCTTCCGCAGCTCGGTGACGCGGCAGCTGCAAGTCGGCGAGGATACGCTTAGCTACTTCAAGACCAACCACGGCGACAAGACGGCCAACGTCATTTTGGAGCTGCGCGCGCTGGAGAAGCTCATCGGCACGTACTACGAGAGTACGGACGGCGGCACCGGCATGGTGTCGCTGGTGCACGCCACGGACAGCTGCATCCACCACGAGCTGATCCACAACAAGACGAACACCGGCCGACTCGCCAGTGCGAACCCCAACTGCCAGAACATCCCGAAGGAAGACAAGTCGAGCCTGCGCGACATGTTCATCAGTCGCTTTGGCGACAAGGGTATGTGCATTGAGGCGGACTACTCACAGCTCGAGGTGGTCGCGCTCGCTGTGCTTGCCTCAGACGAGCAGATGCTGGATGACTTGCGTCACAACGTCGACTTCCACTGTAAGCGTGTGACGATGATGCGACCGGACCTCAAGTACACGGAGGTGCTGCAGCGCGCCAAGAAGAACAAGGAGCCGGAGTTCGTGAAGCTGCGGCAGCAGGCAAAGGTCTTCTCGTTCCAGCGGCAGTACGGCGCGGGCGTGCGCATGCTGAGTCAGAGCACCGGGCTCACGCAGGACCAGGTGCGCATGCTCATCGAGAAGGAGAACGAGACGTACCGTGGCGTGGAGGTGTTCAACAAGATGGTCACAATGTCGGCGAACAGCTACGACGCCTCGCTGCAAAACGGCGCCCGCAACGCACGGGGCCACCAGTTCTTCAAGGGCGTGTTTCCGGTGCTGACGGGCAGTCGCTACATCTTCACCGAGTCCGACGTGCCGGAGGCGATGCTGCGGGAGCGGGACGCCGTGCGCAAGTCGACCAACTTCTCGCCGACGCACCTCAAGAACTACCCTGTGCAGGGCTTTGCTGGTGAAATTGTGCAGGTCATGCTTGGCGTGCTGTGGCGCCACTTCCTCGCGAACAACAACTACAGCGGCCTGGCGGTGCTGACAAACACGGTGCATGACTGTGTGTGGGTAGACTGCCACGTCTCGGTGTACCGGCAGGTGGCCAAGGACGTCGAGCTGATCATGGACGGCGTGCGGACCGTTCTCAACGCCCTGTTCCCAGAGATGCAGGTCTCGGTCGACTTCCCGTGCGATGTCGTGGCCGGGGAGAGCATGGGAGCTCTCCGGCCCATTGTAGAGGAGACGACGCTGTGACGGGCGGAGGAGAACATGTAAACAGGCGCCGGCGGACGTGTTTCCTGGGCACCACGAACAAAGAACAAGTGCGAGGAGGACATAGAACGAATCGCAAAAAAAAAAATAGAGGTGGGGGAGCGACGCGGCGCGGAGCGGGCGAGATGCTGGCTGTCCTCCCTGGCAAGACAGGAATTTGCAGCGCACCGTCCGCTCGTCCGTTTTTTTTTTCTCTACGTGTTTCGCCATGTGTCCGCTTCTCCCTTCCCGCTGGTGTGCACGAACTCTACGAGGAGAGTCGCTCCTTTTTTGTGGTTCCTGGTGCGGCGCGGGTGCGGCTGGCGCCTGCGTGCCGGCTGCAACTTCCTTCCCCCCTCCAGTGGTGCTTGACAAAGGAAAAGCAAAGAAAACCAAAAGAGATCAGCTGAAGAAGAAAACAGAAGAGCCGGGACCATGCGGAAACTCTGAGCGTAAAAGTGAAGTGTTGAGGGGGCAAAACGCACACGGGCCACACTACACTCACATGACAGCAAGTCAGCTTGCTGACGCGGCTGGCGCACGAGGCTTCTCTCCTAGGTCTTTGTCGAGGAGAAGGCGTCGGCTTTCGCGCCTTTCGGGTGTGAGTCAGCAGGGCGACGTCCTGCGATGTCATGCCGACTCAAGCGGAGATCCGGACTGCTTGACAGCCGGCTTTTTTTTTTCTTTGCCCAGGTTGAGTACCCGCCGCGTCCAGGCCGCTCTCACTACAAGGCGCATGGATCGTTTTCCCCATGGTTTCTGCCTCTCACTCTCCGCTCTGCCCCTGCCTCGAACTCCTTTTCCGCCGCTCCGCCACCACATTGCGCCACATCACTCACTCGGCGCGTGTCGCCAACACTGACAACGCCCCACCTTTTCCCCATTCCAGTAGTTCTCGTCATTCGTTCGTCAAATCACCGCCCCCCCTCCTCTCCATCTCCGAGTTGCTTCTGAGTGTGCGAGCCAGTTTTCTTCTTCTCGACAAAATACAGAGGTGTTTGCAGCCGCTCCGGCAAGCATTTGCGCGTGTGTGTGAGTATCTGTTTGCAAACCTGTGTCTTGCGAGCCAGTCTCCCTTCCCTTAGGTCTCAGTTTTTCTTTTCCCGCTTTCTGTCTTGGCTGTTCTTTTTTATTTCGACAAAGCCGCTCTGACGCAAAGCTGCTAGCATCATTGCGTGACGTTCAACAAAAAAGTGGTGCGCTGCCGCCTTTTCCCTTCCACCGAGCCGCTTCTGCGTTCACCTGCCCTCCCGCGCCTTCTAACAGCTGTCGCCGCCATCAGTAGCTGTGCTCATTTACTTCCTCTTACTTCTCCTCTACCCTTTTTTCTTCCGCGCCCCTCTTTCCACTCTCGCCACTTGCGTTTCCTCTTAGTTTTACGATTCCCCCCCTCCTACCATCTCCCGTGCCGTCCTTGTTCTTGTGTCCTGTGCCGTGTGAGTGCGTAGCACGCCCCATCAAAATAAAAAAAGGAGTGTTTCGCCTTCGCCGAACGCCGCTCACGTCAAACTATTCCCCGCGTTGTTGCGCAACACACCTCACAGAAGCCTCAGCGCATCGCCACGGATTGCAAACCACAAAAAGAAAAGGGAAAGCCACGCAACAAAAAACAAAGGAGAAGGAAGTTCACACCGAAGAAACTCGGTGTTGCGCAAAAGTAGTTCTGCTGGGTACGTCGAAGAATCAAGGAAACGACCCTAGTTGTTTAAGCTCCCTTCCTTCTCTCTTTTCTCCTTGTCCCTCACCTCCCCCCTCTTCCCCTGTTGTGTGTGGTACTCGGAGTCTCCTGCTCCTCATCTTTCCCAGGCCTCAACCTCGTCTCCGCACTTACCGCGCGTGTGCTTCGCATCAGCCGTTTTGCCGACGTCGTCTGTGACAGGTGTACAGCCGTCTATAGAGTGGTGAACGGCCGCTGGCTCGCCCGTGACCCGCCGTTGTCCGCCGCTTCTCTTTTGTTGTTTTTCTTCTTCCGCTCCTGTTTTCCGTCCGTGTGTTTTGTTTTCTGGCTCACCGTGCGCCACCCCCGCTCTCACACACACCAAGAAAAAGAAACGCACTGCCCGCAGCACGCCGCACCTCACCATGCTCTACTTTCTCGCCGCGGTGCTGTGTGCCATCGGCACGCTGCTCCTGCTTAACCGCGCGATGTCGCGGGTGCGCGTGAGCCCGGCGCGGACGTCGTACGACTACGACGTGATCATCGTCGGTGGCAGCATTGTCGGGCCGGTGATGGCGAAGGCGCTGTCGGACCAGGGCCGCAAGGTGCTCGTGGTGGAGCGCACCCTCTTCACGCGGCCGGACCGCATCGTCGGCGAGCTGCTGCAGCCCGGCGGCCTCGACGCGCTGCAGGAGGTTGGCATGCAGGAGTGTGCCGAGTCGATTGGCATGCCGTGCCACGGCTACATCGTTGTCGACCAGAAGGGCGAGAAGGTTGACCTGCCCTACCGCAAGGGTGCCCGCGGCGTCTCTTTCCACTTTGGCGACTTTGTGCAGAACCTGCGCTCGTTTGTCTTCCACAACTGCACGGAGAACGTGACGATGGTGGAGGGCACAGTGAACACCGTCCTGACCGAGGGCCTCTCCTTTGGCGAGCGCGCGTACGGCATCGAGTACACGGTGGCCGAGAAGTACCAGGTGCCGGCCAACGCCTTCCGCGAGGACCCGCCCAAGGCCGACCCCGCCGCCCCTACGGTCCGCAAGATCGCCACTGCGCCTCTCGTTGTCATGTGCGATGGTGGCATGTCCAAGTGGAAGAGCCGCTACCAGCACTACACGCCCGCCTCCGACTACCACTCCAACTTTGTCGGCCTCGTGCTGAAGGTGGTGCGCCTGCCAAAGGAGCAGCGCGGCACGGTCTTCTTTGGCAAGACCGGCCCCATCCTCTCCTACCGCCTCGACGACAACGAGCTGCGCATGCTGGTCGACTACAACAAGCCGAAGCTGCCGAGTCTCGAGAAGCAGAGTGAGTGGCTGGTGCGTGATGTGGCGCCGTGCCTGCCAGAGCACATGCGCGAGGAGTTCATCCGCGTGGCGAAGGACTACAAGAACCTGCACAGCATGCCGGTTGCCCGCTACCCGCCCGGCTTCCCGTGCATCAAGGGCTACGTCGGCATCGGCGACCACGCCAACCAGCGCCACCCGCTGACTGGCGGCGGTATGACGTGCTGCTTCCGTGACGCCATCCGGCTGGCCAACAACCTCAAGGGCATTCAGTCGCTGCGCTCAGACAACCAGAACGAGATGGCCGCTGTCGAGGACAAGATCCAGTCCGCCATCCTGAGCTACACCCGCTTCCGCTACGCCCACAGCTGCTGCATCAACCTGCTTTCCTGGGCGCTGTACGACGTCTTCGGCACCCCGGCCCTGCGCAACGCCTGCTTCGACTACTTTGTGTGCGGTGGCGACTGTGTGACTGGCCCGATGGATCTCCTCGCCGGTCTCGACCCCAACGTCGGCACCCTGATCTTCCACTACTACTGCGTGATGTTCTACGGCGTGGCCCACCTCATGATGAAGACGGGCGCGTACAGCGGCAACGGCAAGCAGCTCTCTGGGGCGGAGAAGCTGTCGAACGCGGCGAGTTTCTTCGTCGACATGGAGCGCATGAAGAAGGCGGCGTACCTGCTGGGCAAGGCAACCCTGGTCGCGCTCCCGCTGGCCAAGAACGAGTTCTTCTCGATGTGGCGCTTCATCGACCCCACCAGTCCGATCGCGAACATCTCGAAGCGCATTAAGGTGATGGTCTACGCGAACCACCTGAACGGCCGGCAGCGCAAGCCGGTGGGCATCTGAGGTGGTGAGAAAGTCGTCGTCAGCACCCCCACTCCCCCTCAACGCCCTTGTGCGTGGTGTGCCGGACGGCCAGGTGTAGGAGAAGGCGTTTTGAGGACCCCCTTGGAAGAGGGCAGGACGGCGCAGCGAGAAAAAGCGAGGTGCGGAAGAAAAAGGTGTGCGTCTTTTCTTTGTGTTTCATGGTTGGTCTCTCACTGTGACCTTTGAAGCGGGCACAGGAGCTTACTGCACATGGAGGGCAACCGATGCGGCTTCCGTGGTGGCCGCATCGCCCGAGTGCACCACGTGTCTGTATGATGAGGCGGCGTTTCTTCGTTGTTTTTTTTTTCTGTCGCACCCACACGGCCCACCGTAGCGAAGTGCGAACACTATACCCCGGCTGCCCCTGCCCCCACCCCCCTTTCGCAGCCCGTGTCGGACTTTTTTTTTTCCCACCGCCTTGACTGGTCCCCGGCCTCCCTCCTCCCTCCCCGCTTGGGACCGCCCCTCTCACGCTTCCTTTTTTCCCCTGAAGCCCCACACAACACCTGTCGCGGCGACGGGCCTGGACGCCGGCACTGCAGCAACGGCGCGGCGGTGGGGCAAGCGTGTCAACACCAGCAAAAAGAAAAAAATGGAGGAACCAGGTGCGAAGGGTCACGATGTGGGCTGTGAGGTGTCGTCCACCCAGCGGATGAGCACGGCGGCACCTGCGTTGCAACTGTCGGGGAGAGCCGTAGTGTACCTTGCCGTACTCTCATGCGTGGCTGTGCGTGTCTCGCTGCGACGCGTGGAATGCATGGCTGCCCCCAGATGGAGAGCACCGTGGTCGGCGAGGGACACAGGTGCTGAGACCGCTGCGCGATGCCTGACTTTGGCATTGGCGTGAGAGGCGCACATGTCCGCACTGCACCCCACTCCCCTTGCCAGGACCTTGATCGTCTGCACGAAAGGTCTCGGCAGGCGCGTTGCGACCAAAGAGGACGCCTCTCCGCCAGCGACGAGCCCGGCTGGCCTCGTCAAAGGCGACTCCAAGGCCTCTCTCAGCTTCTGGCGTGGACGAGGCGGGAGCTACAACCCGCTGGAGCCCGTTTTCGCTGTCGCGTCAGTCTCAACACCCCATCTCCGCCCTCGCGTAAAAAACAAAAAAAAAGACGAAAAGGATTGGACAAAGGAATACGGCGAAAGGTAAAGTCCAAACGAGCGGTTGTACGAGTCTGGTGCTCCGCCCACTATGACGTGGGTGGGCGCATCACCACGTGCGCCCCACCCACTCCGCGTCCCTGTCGCGCACTCGTGTACTGTTCATCTCACCTGCAAGGCCAATGAGGAAAAGAAAGGGAAAAAGCACACCACAAGCACGTAGGCGGCGAGGTCCGCAAACGAGCGAGCTGGGAATCACTGGGGCGACGTGGAGGATGCGCGACGAGTGGCAATCCAAATCTCACCCGGGCGTCGCGGGTGGGCTGTTTCTCGTGTGTGCTTTGGGAGCACAGCGCTTTAGGGAGGGCCGGGGAGCCCTGGGTCAGCGCGAGACAGCGTGCTCGCGCCGCCGCGCACCCCGGAGTTTCCGGGGTCAAGGTGCCACATGAGCCCTCATGGGCTGTCAGTGTCATCGTACATGTCCGCCCATGCGGGAGGCGGAGCGCCTTCGGTGTTCTCCTCAACTCTGCTTGCGTGTCTCCTCAACGTTTCGTCTGCACTCTTGTGCATTTGGCACTGTCTTGATGGCTCTATGCCGACCTTCGCCTCTACTCCGCTTCTCGGGCGGCACACAGCTCTTGCTTGAACACGTTCCGCTCCACACCTGGCCATTGCCGCCCCCCCCCCACCCACCCACCCACAAGCGATACGCGCCCGTGACGTCAACGCAGGCTGTATCCAAAAGCCGCCCTTTCCACTTTTTGAAGAAATCAGCGCGCGCTGACGCTCATACAGCACCAGCGCGGTCACCCCTCCCCTCTCCACTCTTCTCTACTGCTTCGCACTTCTACAAACCCAGAAACGCTGTGGGCGCCCCGGAAGCGTCGCACGCCTCAACGTGGCTGACAGCATTGCGCGCTCTCGGCAAACGCCTTCTTCCGGCATCACAAGCGGTGGCATTTGTACTATTGCACACCACTGCTACACAGCACTTGCCGGCCGCAAGCGCTGCTTCCCGCGCCGACCAGACAGGTCCGAGCGTCTGTTCCTATTTTACTTCACAGGCATCACCGCTGATTCGCCCCCTCCCCCTCCCCACATTGTTTCACGCAGGCACCTTCTCGTGTCGTTTCGCGCTCGTTTCTTCTGTCCTCTTTTTTTGTTTGTTTCGTGCCGCTGCTCCTCTGACCCTTGCGCGGTGGTCGCGTTTTCGCACCCTTGCTTCATTCCGCATATCATGGAGTCGCAACTACGGCAGCTGCTCGTGCAGGGTGGGCTGGAGCACACGGTGCAGGGCTTCGTGGATGGCGGTGTCACGTCGGTGCAGCAGCTCAAGCAGCTGACGATGCAGGACTACCACTCCGTCGGCGTCATTGTCATGACAGACCGCCGCAAGCTCTTTGAACTGATCCAGTTTCTCAAGCGCGACCAGGCGAATGGCAGCAGTGGCCTCTCGCCCACGCCGGCGTCCTCGCCCAGTAGCGTGAAGTCGCCGCCCCCGGCCTCGGAGCCGACGGCGCGTGCGCCAGCGCCGGTGCACGCCCCTGCTGTGCCGGCCCGCGTGCCGACCCCGGTGCGTCGCGCGACCCCCACCGAGGCCGCGCAGCGCCGTGAGCGCGAGAAGGCGGCGGAGCAGCCACGTCCCAGGTCCGCGCAGCGCCGCGACCCCACGGCGGACGACAGCGACGCCTTTGTGCGGCCGGCGGGGGCGCCGTCGAAGCCCGTCTCGCGGCCGGTGAGCCGCGCGGGTGCATCGTCGCCGTCGCCCTTTGGTCGCCGTCAGACGACGGAGGGCGGCAACACGCAGCGCCGCCGTATGAGCCGCATCACCGTGGTGATCCGCAAGCGCCCCCTCAACGCCAACGAGCACGCCGACGGTCTGTACGACATCCTCGCCACGGACCCCGACAACAGCCACATCATCACTCTGCTGGAGCCGCGGCAGAAGGTCGACCTCACCCGGTACATCGAGAAGCACCGCTTCACCTACGACAAGGTCATGGATGATCGCAAGAGCAACCGGGACGTCTACGAGGAGGCGTGCAAGCCGCTGATTGAGACCGTGTTCGAGGGCGGCTGCGCGACCTGCTTCGCCTACGGGCAGACGGGCAGTGGCAAGACGTACACCATGCTCGGCAAGGACCACCAGGAGGGTGTGTACCTGATGGCCGCCAAAGACTTGTGGTCGCGCCTGAGCCGTGGGCAGGGCATCAACGTCTCCTTCTTCGAGATCTACGGCGGCAAGCTGTACGACCTGCTCAACGAGCGTGAGCGGCTGGCGTGCCGCGAGGACAGCCGCGGCGTGATCAACGTGTGCGGGCTGACGGAGCACCGCGTGGACAGTACGAACCACCTGATGGAGATCATCGACTACGGCAACACGATTCGGGCGGCGGGGTCGACGGGCATGAACGCCGACTCGTCGCGCTCGCACGCCATCCTGCACATCACGATCGTCAACGAGAAGAACCGCTTCTTCGGCCGCTTCACCTTCATCGACCTTGCCGGCTCCGAGCGCGGCGCCGACACACTCGACAGCGACCGCACCACTCGCCTGGAGGGGGCGGAGATCAACAAGTCGCTGTTCGCCCTCAAGGAGTGCATTCGTGCCCTAGACCAGAACCACCGCCACATCCCGTTCCGCGGATCGAAGCTGACGGCGGTGCTGCGCGACTGCTTCATGGGCAACAGCCGCACCGTCATGATCGGCAACATCAGCCCGGCGAGCGGCAGCTGCGAGCACACCCTCAACACGCTTCGCTATGCCGACCGTGTCAAGGAGCTGAAGAAGGACAAGTCGAGCCACAGCGCGGCCGAGGAGATTATGATGGGCCAGATGCCAACCGAGCACGTGGAGACGGTTGGTGTCTCGGGCTCCTTTGCGCAGCGGCGGGCGAAGGAGCGGGTCGCGACGAGCTCGCGGTCGTCGAGCCAGGCTCGCACCCGCGAGCCGGGCACGCCTAGCCAGAAGCTGGGCAACAGCTACCAACGGCTCGGCGACGACAGCCTAGACAACACCACCCGCTCCAACCGCAGCTTCGGCGCCCGCCCGGTCACGAGCAGCTCGCCGAAGCAGAAGCCGTTCTACCGCGCCACCCCGACCCACAGTCGCGGCCCGAGCGGCATCTCCTCCGCCGTGCCCACGCCGATGGGCGACGACTCCCGCTACGACAGCGGGGACAGCCTGGATGCCGAGGAGGACAACCTCATCCTGGCGCACCGCCACCACATCGACTCCATGATGGAGCTGCTCAAGGACGAGATGACGCAGCTCAACGCCGCCGAGAACCCAGAGAACTCGATGAGCGGGTACTGCCGCCGCGTCGACGCGATTCTCTCCTCGCAAGTCCGCCGCATCGAGGAGCTGCGGCGCCAGATCGAGCAGTACACCCGCCACGCCGGTGCCGCCGGGCGTCGCTGAGGCGTGAAACAAGTCGCTGCGGGGCACGAGTCGCTCAGGTGCCACGCCCCGATGCTCGCCGTGCCGTGCCTTGCCGCGTTCACCACCGCGTGTGTTTTGAGCTCACCGCGTTTCTCTCTGTCCCTTGTGTGTGTGTGTGTGTGTGTGTTGAAGAGGGATGACAGTGGCTCCCGTACCTCCTCTCCCCTCTCCGCCTCTCTCAACATAACTGCCGCCCCCAGCTCCATCCCTGGCACCTCTGTCCGTTCTCCTTCACCTCCATCCTCCTCTTCACCGCTTTGTGTGCTTGCTGCTCCGGAGTGCGCGCACCCGCGGCCCGCGCCGACCCCGTGGCGTTTTTGCTTTGTACTAGAGTATATCTGTTCTACGTGTGTGCGTGTGTGTGTCTGGCTGTCTGTCTGTGTGTGGGTGCGTGTGTGTTTTTTGTTTTTTCTCTCCTCATTGTTGTTGTGGCGCTGTCCTCTCTCTCGTTTCGGAAAGGTGCAGCGGGGCGGGAGAGCGTGGAGAGGCGCACGAATGGGGCGTCGACGCGGCGGCTGCGGCGCGGTTGTGCAGGCGAGCGGAGAGCGGAGTCACGGCACTGAAAGAGTACTTCCGCGGCACAGCACAGAAGCTGCATGAGAGCGCGTGGGAGTGCCGCATCCACATGTGGACACGCCGCTGCCTGAGCCCGATAAGGTGCCCTCCGCTCTACCGCCACGAGCCAGCGCGCGCACCACTGTCTCAGCTTGAGTGTGAGCATGTGCGCACGTGTGGCGTGACGCCCGCTCACGACGTGTTGCTGCTGCCTCAGCTCACCCAGGGTTTTAGGATCTTCCTCTTGTCTTGTGTTACCTCGTAGAAAAGAGCCGCGTGTGTGTGTGTGTGTGCGTGTTCGTTGACCGTCCGCAGGTGCGCATGCTCGTTAGTCTACGTGAGTCACGCTCTGCGGCGCGACGCTTCTTCCTTCTCGTCGCGCAGACACCTCACTCCGACCCCTTTGCCTTTGATGTACACCGCGCCGCAGGTCACGAGGGAGCCATACCGGAATGCGTGCAGGAGAGGAGGCGCGGTGTACTGGCGGAGTGCCGTGCGCCAGGACCAAGCTTTTGCTGGCTCTATCGGTGCTTGTTTTGTGGCTGGCGGTCCTCTGTCACGCCAACGTTGTCGCTGGGCGCTCATGTGCCATAGATGGTTGCACGTCCCCCTCTTTTTTTTTTTTCGCTCGTTGTTGTGTGCGTGGGCACCTCTTCTTTTCCACGCGGTTCTCGCGCCTACCAGCCGCGCTGAATCTCGTCCCCTCCGTCGCCACCGTTCGTGCTCTCTCTCTCTCCGTCGATTCGCCGCGGTTTGTTTTCTGCCCGATCACCTTGTATTCGACCACCGTGCTGCCTCACCGCCCCACGACGTGCCTTCTGTGCCTTGCCTCCTTGAGCCAGTCAACACCCAAAGGTCATCAACACAACAACAACGGCGGAGTGAATAGCTTCGTTGAGCAAACGGGTGCAAGGGCTCGCAAGGCTTCCCGACCAGCGTACTTTTGGGGGGAACGCACCCGCAGCGCTCGGTGCGCGTCAGTGCGCCACACGGCGCTGGACGGCCTTCAGCGCCTTCTCGGCCGCCGTCCTTCTCGAACGCAAGGCGCACCTCTGCGGCTGCACGACGCTCACCGCTATTATCAGAGCCTCAGGGTTTGCCAGCTGGGCGGGGTGAAGCGGATGGTGGGGTCGAAGGGACGCTAGGGCCTGGGGCTCCTGTTAGATGCGCCGCTAGCACGTTGCAAGCACCGCCGCCTGTGGCGCTACTGTATTCGCCTGCGCGTGTGCGTTTGTCTGAGTGTGCCGGCAGTGTTTCCTCGCTGCGTTCTCAGCGTCGGCTCAGAGACAGTGACTGCGCTTGTGTGACGAACCTTGTCTCTCCACTCTCGTTCTCGCTCCCCACTTCCCGTCTGCTCGCGACACCGACGGTGCCCTCTTTTTTGCTTGTTTGTGCAGCTACGCGCCGTGACACACCCGCGGCTGGAGGCACCTGGAAAGGCTCACACGCGTGCGTCTCGCTGCACAACAACACCCTCCCCCCATTCCCCCCTCTCCCTGCCCATCCCAGAAGAAAAAGGCAGTGGCACCGGTTCGACGCTGAGGCCGGCACTTGGTTTCTTTTTTTCCTTTTGGTGTGTGTGTGTGTGTGGAGTCGCTGCTGGGACTTCGGCCTTTGCTGTACCCGGTTGTCGATCTGCCTCGTGGCGCAGGCGCCGCCGCCACACTCTACCGGCCTGCTGACGCACCACTCCGTCGCTGTTCCCACAGGCTGCCGCCCACTCCGTCTTCTACCGTCGAAGACCCCCGCCTTCCCACCTCTCTCGCAGCGAGTGCGGCACTGCGAATATAGAATCTTGGCATAGACCGAACCATTTGGTTGACCTCAGATAGACGAGCCGCAGACCAGATCGCAGCGTCGGCACCTTCGCACAGCGGTGCTCTCGCGCTCTCCATTCCTTTTCTCCTCCTTTTCTAGACCTCTTCTACCCCCTCCCCCTTGACCTGCATCGTCGTACTGAAGTTGTGCACATGCGGCGAGCGTACACGCCGGTCTCTCGTAGGGTGGCCGCCGCACGGGCCCCGGTGCGCTTCGGCACAGCGCGACGACACCAGAGCGCGCGTGCGGCCACGTCCGCCGTGCCCGCCGCCGCGACGCCGGCTCCCCTGCCGCTGCGCATCCGCTCGCGCGCCTACGGCCCGTCCGCGGACCTGCTCAAGGGCATCCCCGACTTTGTCAACCTGCACGTGGAGGCAACCCTGCACCCCGAGGATGCGGAGGTGCAGCGGGCGGTGCTCGCCCTGTCAATGCCGAACCTCTCCGGCGTGCGCGTGACGCCGGTGCGGCCGCACGGCAGCTACGAGGAGCAGGCACCGAGCCGCACGGGTGCCACGTACCCCGGCGATGTCATGACAGCGACCGAGCGCGAGGTGATGGAGCGTTGCTTGCAAGATCAGCTCGCGGTTGTGGCCAACCTCGTGGTCGACCAGGTGGAGCAGCGCACCGGCAAGCAGCTGGACGCGATGCACGTCACGTACGCTGACAGCGTCAAGAGCTTCTCTGAGATTGTGCTCAACAGCATTCACGACGAGCTGCGGCAGCTGCGCGTAGCGCGGGAGCGGTCGAGTGCCGTTGGCCAGAACAGCCTGGCCGGCACAGTGGCTGCCGACACCGCACGCCCACCGCCGAGCGCGGCGCTTGACGTGGAGTCTGTGGCGCGGCTCGTGAGTGCGCGTGTGGCGGAGCAGCTGGCCGCGTCCACGTCGGCCGCCGCACCAAGCCCGGACCTTGCGGGACGACTCAGCCGCCTGGAGGACAGCACGGCCGCGCACTTTGCGGAGCTGCAGAAGCGCGTTGTGGCAGCGATGGAGCGGCACGGCGCGACAAGCGACGCGGCGTCGACGGCGGACGTGCAGCTTGTGGTCACGGAGGCGGTACAGAAGGCGTCGGCGGAGCAGCAGCTGAACTTGTCCAACATGATTGGCGACCTGCTCGGCGAGGCGCAGCTCGGGGCGCCACGCCGCGACACGAGCAGTCCTCCCGCGTCCGTGACGGTCGATACCAAGGCCATCGAGGACAGTGTGGAGAGCGCTGTGCAGTCTGCCACGGATGAGCTGCGCCGCACCATCACGAGCGAGCTCAAGAAGGTAGCCAAGACGCGTGGCGCGGGCGGCGACAGTGCAGCGGCGAGCACGGACGTGACGGAGCTGGCGGCGGAGATTGAAAAAGTCTTCGAGGCCGCGCAGGCCATGCAGGGCCGCCTCACTGCCGTGGACGAAACTGTCGCCGACGTCTTCAAGGAGCAGACGGCCACGCGCGACGCGCTGCAGAGGATGCAAGGAGTGCTGCAGCAGCAGCTAGACGAGCTGCGCAGCACCGTTGCGGCCGCCACGGCAGCAGGAGAAGCAGCAGCGGCAGCGGCGGCGGCTGCCTCTTCCGCTACCGACACGGTCGTGGACGCGTCTGCCCTGCCGTCCGCAGCCGCCACGAGCGCGCCGGCTGACGACGCTGCACTGGAGGCGCGGCATCAGCAGCTTCAGCTGCAGTACGAGCAACAGCAGCAGCGCATCACCGAGGCACTCGAGAAGGTGCGGCAAGACGTGTCCGCCACCAGCGCGCTGCTCACCGTGCACCAAGCCGATGCGCAGCAGCAGCTGCTGACCGTGGCGCAGGTGGTGAGCGACAGTGTGGGGGCCGCCATCGAGCACCACACGACAGAGGCGGTGCAGGCGGCGATGGCAACGGTGCAGACACAGGTGACGGCGATGCGTGAGGCAAGCGAGGCCGCTGCGTCGGCAGCAGCAGCTGCTGCGGCCTCTGCGGCTGCCGCGGCGACGGCGCCAGCCACCGCCCCTCCTTCCGCTGCTGCCCCTGTCGCGACCCCCGTCGCCACTGCCCCGCCCCCGGCGCCGGTCTCGCAGGAAGTGGTGGCCGCCGCGGTGGAGGCGGTGCTCGCCCCGCGGTGGGCGGAGCTCTCTACACAGGTGCAACAGGTCAACGCGGCGGGACAGCTGGCGATTGAGCAGCAGCTGCTTCACATTGCCGACAGCGTCTCTGCGTCTGTGTCGGCCAGCCTGCAGGCGCAGCTAGAGGAGCTGCGGGTGGCGGTGCAGAGCCAGCGGAGTCAGCTGGTGGAGGAGCGGCAGGAGCCGGCCGCGCCGCCTGCGCCGGCCACGCCACCCGACGAGGTCGGCCCTGCAGCGACTGAGTTCATTGAGAAGGCGACGACGCAGTTGAGCAGTCTGCGCGAGGAGCTCCTCGCGGCGGTGCAGTCGCCCACCAGCAAGGCAGCCGAGGTGGATCTCACGCCCATGTACAAGTACATCGACAGCGTCCTGGCCTTCATGAAGGAGGAGCTGAGCCTGCAAGAGACCAACTTGACGGCAAAGATGACGTCGCTGTCGGAAAGCGTGACGGCCGCCGTGCGGGAGCAGCAGGAGGCCGTGGCTGCCAACGCCGCCGCCGCCGTCACGGCCGCCGTAGCTGCTGCTGCTCCACCGCCTCCACCTCCGCAACCCGTGGTGGAGGACGCCAAGGAGGCGCCGCCGAGTCCGGCTGCCGCTGCTGGCGCGGCGCCCACTGTGCTGCCGGACGTGGCGGAGCTCCTGGCACCGCTGCACCGCGCCCTCGACAGCAACGCAGAGGCGCTGCGGCAGCTGGAGGGGCGTCTCGACAGCGTCGGCCGTGCCGCCGACGTGTCGGCTGTGCTGGCCCGGCTGCAGGAGACGTCTGATCACCTGCAGAGCACCGCGAGCGCGACAAGCACCGCCCACACGGCAGAGCGTGACGCGTTGCGCTCGATGCTGCAGGAGCGCTTCACCGCGCTAGCGGAGTCGATGGAGGGGCGCGATGCGCGGCTCATGGAGGCGGTGCGTGGTGCCGCTTCCGGGGCCGAGGTGACAGCGCAGCTCAACAGCATGCAGGATGCGCTGCAGACGACGGCGCAGACGCACAAACAGGAGCTGCTGACGGCGGTGCGGGAGGCCGTAGGCGAGGGGGAGCGGGGGCAGGCGCAGCGGGCGGACGCGATGCTGAGCCGTCTGACCACGATGCAGGACGCGCTGCAGGAGCACCGCGACGCCCTCCGCGCCCTGCAGCCGTCCCCAGCGCTCGCCGGGCTGACAGTGGAGCAGCGCGAAGCGCTGATGCGCGTTGGCGCTGCCGCGCGTGAGCGCGTGCAGCGCATCACAGAGCTCGTCAGCGATCTCGCTGCGTCGCCGGCTGGCGGTAGGAAGCGGGCCACGAGCGAGGCGCTGCAGGCCGAGCTTGCGGGACTGCGCCAGCTGCAGGTGGAGGAGTCGGCGTTGCAGGAGGGCGCACGCGGCGAGGGGTCGACGGTGCAGTCGGTGGTGCAGGCTGAGGTGCGGCGGGTGGAGGAGGGAGTGGAGCGGGGCGTGCAGGGACTGCGCACGCAGGGTGAGTCCCTGCAGCGCGACGTGGCTGCGGCGGTGGCGTCGCTTGTTGCGAAGCTGGAGGAGGTTGAGGGTGCAACGAGCGCCCTGCCCGCCATCGCCGACATCCAGCTTCTCCTCGACACCACCGTCACCCGCTACACGGCGGAGCTGAAGGAAGAGGGCGTGCACGTCTCGCAGATGGTCGAGGCAGCGGCGACCCGCTCCTCCGCAGAGCTGCGGACTGCTGTGCAGACGGCACTGTCGGAGAGCGTTGCGGCGGCAGAGGCGAAGGTGATACCGGGCTATCACGCGAAGGTGTCGGCCACGCTGCAGGAGGGCCTCGCGACGCACTCGGCGGAGCTGAAGGCGGTGGCCAGCACCGTGGCCGACACGACGGCGACGGCGGTGCAGCGCATGGAGGCGGTGGCGCGCGAGATGGCGAGCCGACACGAGCAGGAGGCGCAGGAGCGCGCCTCTGCGCGCGACGCAGTCCTCGCGCCACCGAGCAGCTCGACGGCGACGGCGGCGGCGGCGGCGCGGCTGCCGGTGTGGTGGCTCGTAGCGAATCCGCTGGCTGTGTGCCTGGTGCTGCTGCTCAGCGTGTACTACGTGTGCGCCTGCCTTCTGCTCGCCTTCGTACCAAAGCCGGCCGCAGGCGAAGGCGTGGAGGAGGGGCTCGTCGGCGGCGGCACAGCAGCGGCGGTGGGCGGTACAGCGGCAGCCGGGGCCGCTGCAGACGCCTCCCGAAAGGGCAGCCGCTACGTGGATAAGTACCTGTAGCACCGGCCATGGCGGCGCCGTCCGCACGCTGCGAACTTCCTTTTTTTCACCTCTCCATTGTTTGCCCCGCTACCCGTTCAGCCCGTCGCACAGAACCTGCTGCGCAGTGGTCCGCTCTGTCGTAGTGGGGGCGCGCGTGCTGAAGAGGGGGAGGTGAGGGTGAAGCGGGGAGGTTGGGGGAGGGGGGCAGCTCGCCGGGCGTAGTTGGGGGGGGCTGTGTGCGACGGTTCCGTGTTCTTTTGTGTTCTTCAGATCGGCCTCGAGTGTTGCCTACGGGAATGATTGGCGGCAAGAGTTTGGGACAGGGACTACGGTGTCGCCGTGTCGCCCGACGTGGAGCCGCAATAGCGTCTGCTTGGTGGCACGACTCACGCAATCGACGTATCGATCAGTCGTTTTCCGTGTTGTGATTGCAGTCTGGGCGGGGCAGTGTGCCGCCTCTTCCCTTGTTTCCCTCGGGCGCTTCGTCGTGCCCTTTTGTGCGTGCGCCATAGATGACTACTACTACCTCCCCACTTCCACGACGCCCAGTGTACGCCGTACTCGAATGCCACAAGACGCAGAGAGAAGAAATGTGCAGTGTTGCCTCACACTACCGCACCGCCGCGAGAGATGACACCGTGCCGTGCACCACACGCGTCGCAGCGAGCGACAGTTTTCGGTGCCCGTGCCAGCGCGGCGGGCACTTCGTGGGCTGCCGGCTGCGTGGCAAGAGGCGAGGGAGAAGGGCGGAGGGGGGGGGGGCACGCCGGGAGCAGCCGGCGTCTTGTGTTGTCCCCACCTCTCGCTTTCACAGCCGCGCAAAGTGCTCACACCGCTGCCACTCCACGCGTTTTCGATGCGGAGCGCCAATGACAGCGTGCCCTCCTTGGTCCCGCGCTGTCTCCGCTTGCACGCGCACGGCCCACTCCACTCTCTCGTGTCCGCCCCCCGTACTCTCTGCGCGCTCACACACAACGCCACAGTGCACGTACGTGGACTCCGTCATCCAGTTGCGCGTTTGCGGTGAAGGCTGCTGCCCAAAAGCTCAACGAGGTAGCTGCTGTCGCTCTTCATTCAGAACTACACGTTGTTCCGGTGCGTACGTGGTGCAGCAACGACGCCTCCTTCTCACTACTGGCTACTCGCCGCGACGCCAGTCCCGCTGTTCAACCCACCTCCCCCCCATCGCTGTGACAGCTCAGCAAAGAGGCAGACCCACGAACACACGCGCACACACAAACACACACAGGAGGCTCACACGCCGCTGGCGGCAACGCGACCGCAAACGCCGTGCCGTATCGCTGCCTCGCAAGACCTTCCCCGAAGTTGTAGTTCTAGCACTCGCGTTTTTCTCCTGCTTTGTATCATTGCTTTGCACAGCGCGTTGCGCAGTGCCACGAGGTCATCATCTTGCACTCTGTCCCGCCCCCGTCGCCGCGACACCGCCGTCGCGAGCCCTCGCCACTACAGCGCCCGCTTTTCCTTCTCCACTCCCTTGTCCTTACTCCGTAGCCCACCATGTCTCGCGTGTCTGTCTCCGCGGGGCAGAAGCCCAAGCCCAAGGAGTCCTTCAAGTTCCTGCGGCGTGACGAGGGGCGGCTGTCGTACTCCGCCGCCCCGGCCGAGTCGCCGACAAAGAGCGGCGCCGACGACATCGACAGCGCGAGCCGCGCTAACCGCGAGCGGCGCGACTCGAAGGCGCTGCGCGAGGCCATCGCGTTCGACATGCGCAACGCCAAGAGCCACGACCCTCTGGGCGAAGTGGTCGTTGCCGTGCCTCGCAAGGCGCCGCCGCCGAACCGTGCCGCAAGCACGCCGCCGCCCAGCCAGGTGGCCCCCGAGAGGACGCCCGCCTCCTCCGGGGCAGCGCTACAGTCGCAGCAGCAGCAGCAGCAGCGCCGTCCCCCGGCCCGCACGTCGGCGATCAAGCGCAAGCCGGAGTGGATCAGCCCCGAGGTGGAGCCGTCGCCGCCGCCGCAGGTCCCCGCGCGGCTGGACCCGGAGCAGTTCCAGGACCGCTACCCCGAGCCAGCCTACAGCGACCCGTACGCGCGCGGCGGGGCGGCCGCGGCGCGGGTGCCGAGCCACGGAGGCGACGGCAACGGCAACGGCGCCGACTTGGGCCGCTACGGCGGCGTCACCCCACGTAGCGCCCGCGTCGGCGCCCCGCGCTACGCGTCCAACGACTACGAGGACGCCAGCACCGCGCCGTCGTCCACGGCGGAGCGTAACTACTTCCGCCGCCCGCCGTACACCCGCGACCCCGCGCCGGCCCCCGCCTCGGCCGGCGGCCGCAGTCGCGAGGAGGACGACCTCATCGCGAGCCTTGAGCAGGAGATCAAGGCAGCGCAGGAGGAGCGCGACCACTACGCGCAGGCGCGGCAGCAACTCGACCACGAAAAGCAGCGCTTTGAGGCGTACCGCTACGGCGCGCAGCAGCAGATCGAGGACGAACTCGCGCAGGCCGACGACCGCCGTTCACGCGACCAGCGCGACGCGCACAGGGACTCGCGCGCCGCCGAGGAGCGCTGCAAGAACTTGTCGGCGCTGCTGGTGACGGAGCGGGAGACGAACCGGCGCCTGACGCAGGAGAACGACTCGCTGCGCACCCAGCTCGAGGACCTGACCTCGGCGATGCGAGAGACGCAGGGCGTGCACAAGGCCGAGGTGGCCCGCATGCGACGCGACATCGACTCCCTCACACGCCGCAACGCAGAGCTGCTCGCCATGGCCAAGGAGCAGCAGGTCCACGCCCTCGAGAGTGCAGCTTCCCGGCAGGGCAGCGCTGCCCGCCCCGTCGCCGCCACACGCGACTCGGCGACGGCTTCCACCGCCCCGCGCCCCTCCACCGTCTCCGTGGACGGCAGCGAGGTCAGCATCGACGACTCGGCGGCGGGGGGGCGGCGTGCGTCTCGTGCGGCCCCGGCTGTGATGGACTTCACGCCGCGCTCAGCCGCCGCGGAGTCGGCGGCGCACGAGAAGCGCAATCGGCAGCTGCAGGACCGCATGCAGGCGGAGGAGGAGGCGATGGAGGAGCGCAAGCGGCAGCGGGAGAAGTGGCTGGCGGACCGGCGCAAGGAGGAGCAGGAGAAGGAGGCGCGCCAGCGGGCGGCGGTGGCGGCGGCGGCGGCAGTGGCGCGTCGGCAGCGGGAGGAGGAGGAGGAGCAGCAGCGCCGCGCCGCCAGCGAGAAGCCGGTGGAGGAGCGCAAGGAGGCGGGGCATCCGGTGCACACCCCGCGCATGCAGGCGGGGGCGGCCCCGGTGAAGCGGCGCCCGTCGGCCGGCGCGCCGCGCCCGCCCGTCCCCCCGAAGCGCCAGCGCGTCCCCAGCAAGGAGGAGCTCATCGGCGACACCGAGGAGCCGCCGAGCAGCAGCACGGGGAACGACGCCGTTGTTTCGCAGACGGCGCTGGGCGACAACCCGAACAAGAAGGAGGTGCTGTACCGCAGCGGCAAGCGCGAGATCCGGTACGCCAACGGCACGGTCAAGGTCGTGCTTCCGTCGGGTCACACAACGCTGCGGTTCACCAACGGTGATGTCAAGTGCACTTTTCCGTCCGGCAAGAGCACGTACTGGTACGACGCCGCGCAGACCATGCACACGCAGCTCGCCGATGGGGTGCAGACCTTCGAGTTCCGCTCCACGGGGCAGACGGAGAGGCACCTGCCGGACGGCAGCAAGGAGATCCTGTACCCGGACGGCATCTACAAGATGGTGCGCCCGGACGGCACGGACGAGACCTACTACCCCGACGGCGAGCCCATGGAGGAGTAGGTGCTCTGCGCCCACGGCACCGTGCGCGCGTCTGCCTTTCAGAAGCTGCCGCCCTCGCTGACGTGCGTCGGGGTATGAGTTGAGGGGTGAGAGTGATGGGACGGGGGAGTGACAAGATTGGGGGGGGGGACGGCTTTAGAATCGCCTCCTGGTGGGCTCCTCTTCTCTCCTCCTCCACCCAGCCACTACCACACCCTACGGGGCGGTTGCCGTTGTTTGACTTTGTTCGTTTCGGTGCGTGTGGGTGGGTCGCTGCTGCGTGCCGTTCACATAGGCGCCAGCGTCTGTGCCAACATCCGTGCCCGCGTGTACGCCCGTGCCGTCGTCGGGCCGGTAGCGAGAGGAGTGGGCGGGGTGAAAGAGCGCATTTGGGCCTTGCTGTTCTGCTCTAGACTTTGCTGAAGTGTTCCTTCGTTTGTTTTCTGTTTCTTCGAAGGGGGAGGGGCTCCCTGTGTGCACGTGCGTGTCCATGTGTTTGTGCCCTCCTCCCCCCTCCCCCCGCACCGCCTGCGCACACCGCACATGTGCCTTTTGTTTACCTTCTCCAGCCGCACGACTGGGTGCTACATGCCGCGTTGCTGGTGTTTGCGCGACGTCACTTGTTATGGTGTTGTGGCTGTGTGTATGTGTGTGTAGGTGTGTCTATCTGTGTCCTCTTGTTAGAGAGAGAGATGTGCATGGGGAAGGTGATGGCTACACCCACTCGCATCAGCGTTGGTGCAAGTGCCTCTGCGTGCCTGTGCTCGCTCGGCGGGCGGCTCCCGCTGTGCCACCCTTCACTCCTCCCCCCTCCCCCGTTCCACGTTGCCTCTGCGTTAGGTGCTGCAGCCTGTGCACCGCGTGCCGGCTGTGTCACTGGGAGGACAAGCGAGCCCTTCCCCCTCCTCCTCCTCCTGCCGTTTTGTTTCTTTTGCTCTCTCATTCCTGTTTGCCGAACCTGCCGCCTGCAGCTGCCCCTCCCCTCCGGTGTGCGTCGTGCGCGCGTTGCCCGCCCCGCAGTGGACGGCAACGGTGCCCGCGGTGTGCCCAACAAGCGAAAGCCGTGCAAGCGCGTAGGCGCACATACGGGTGGAATGCTGCGGCAAACGCGTTGGTGCGGCTGGCGTGGCAACGCAACGTAGAGGCTGACTGTATCATCCGCATAGGTTTCCACACACCAACCCCCCCCCCCCCCCCACTCCCCTCCCCCACCACACACACTCGCACAAGCGCCTGACTTGTGGCACCGTGTGAGCCGTGGAGCTCTACCAGAGTCACCAGGCAGCGCCCCCTTCCACCGCCTGACTGGCAGAGACGGAGTGCATCATTCAGCGCTCTGTGATATCGCCGACCCCCTCCCCCTCTCTCGTTGACTCCCCTCTGCCTCGCGCTGCGGCAGTCCAGTGCGTTCCCACTGATGAGCTCCGAGTTGAGGTGGCGGGTTTGGCACGTATTGGTCGACAGGGGAGCGGCACCGATGTGTTGCGAGCCACGCACGCGCTCATTTCCGTTGATTTCCGCTGCCGTCAATGCTCTCCACCGACTCACGTTGGCCTGCGCTGTCGCACTGACGTGGACGAGCCGGCTGGGAACCCCTGCCCCTCCCCTTCACACATCGCCCTCCACTCTGGACNCCCCTCCCCCACCACACACACTCGCACAAGCGCCTGACTCGTGGCACCGTGTGAGCCGTGGAGCTCTACCAGAGTCACCAGGCAGCGCCCCCTTCCACCGGCTGACTGGCAGAGACGGAGTGCATCATTCAGCGCTCTGTGACATCGCCGACCCCCTCTGCCTCGCGCCGCGGCAGTCCAGTGCGTTCCCACTGATGAGCTCCGAGTGGAAGTGGCGGGTTTGGCACGTATTGGTCGACAGGGGAGCGGCACCGATGTGTTGCGAGCTACGCACGCGCTCATTTCCGTTGATTTCCGCTGCCGTCAATGCCCTCCACCGACTTACGTTGGCCTGCGCTGTCGCACTGACGTGGACGAGCCGGCTGGGAACCCCTGCCCCTCCCCTTCACACATCGCCCTCCACTCTGGACCTCCTCCGGCCTCCTTCGTTTGTCCCTCCCTCCCCGGCAATTACCGTCGACGTGCACACCCACGCTGACGACACCCGATCGCACCGTCGGACCCACTTTCCGTCTCCGCTCCGTTGTTCTGTGGCGCTTTGCCTGCCACAGTTGTGAAGCGCGTCTGCGCCGCCGCCGCCTTTGCACCACCACCCGCTCCTCGTCCCCCCCCCCCCCCGTCTTTCGCCCTCGTGTCCGTCCCTCGCTGCCCTCCCCACTGCCGACTGCCAGACCCACCCCGTCTCTCCCTTCGCTTCCCTCCACAACCCGCTGTTGGCCCCCCGCCCCCCCCCCTCCGCCCGCACGCAGTCATGGTCGAGGTGCCGCGCAACTTCCGCCTGCTGGAGGAGCTCGAGGCGGGCGAGAAGGGCACTGGCAGCAACCAGAACGTCTCGGTCGGGCTGCGCGACACGGCTGACATCTTCTTCCACTACTGGAACGGCACGATCGTCGGGCCGCCGAGCAGCACGTTCGAGTACCGCATCCTTTCCCTCGAAATCTACTGCGACGAGAACTACCCGAAGGTGCCGCCGCACATCCGCTTTCTCAGCAAGGTCAACCTTCCCTGCGTCGACCCCGACGGCACAGTGAACCGCAGCAAGTTCCACATCTTCAAGAACTGGGACCGCCGCACCACGATGGAGATGTGTCTCTCGGAGCTGCGCAAGGAGATGGCGCAGCCGCAGAACCGCAAGCTGCCGCAGCCGGCGGAGGGCTCCACGTACTAGCGTGCGCCTCATGGCTCGATGAGCCGCCTCGCTCCGCTGACGAGGCGTGCAGCGACGCGCGTTTGGGCAGGCGACGTCCGCCGTTCGAGTCGCCAGCTCGACATCAGCGCTTCCCTCGCTCCCTCCCTCCCTCCACCGATCCCGCGCTCCGGGCACGGCGTGTCTGTGGGGATGCCGCTGTGGTGTGGGCTGCACTGCGGGGCACTGCGTACCCCTGTCTCCCTCAGCCACTTTGCTGTTCGGCGCGTCTGGTCGCCGCTCGACTGGTTTCCTTCTCTGTCCTACGTGATCTTTTTTTGTTCGGCTTTGTGTGGAGGCGTTGTACCGGCAGCGCCGACGTCCAGGGTCCTGGCAGGCCACGGCGGCCCCCTTGTCGCTCGCTGTGATGCCTCCGTCGGGGGGGGGGGCGCTGTGTTTCAACACGGTGTCATACGTTGCGCCCGCCTCGCCGTGTGGGCGCGGGTGTGCCTGGGCACGTTGTTTTGTGTGCTCGATTTAGGATTGCTGGTGTGTGTGTGGGGGGGGGGGTAGCGTGTACGTGTGTGTGTGTTTCTCTGAACGTGCGTGAGCCGCGTTAACACCGGTGCGAAAGATGCAAAGAAGATGAAGACAAGAGAAGAACGAAAAACAAAAGAGACAGAAAGTGCAAGCGGCTGCACACAGGTGCGCACAAAAGCTAAGCGCTGCTGTTGCGACGGAGATGCCTGGGTGGCGCGACTCAGGCGTGGAAATCCGTACAGCTTCAGAGCAGCACGGAGTGGAGCGATACCAGGGCGGAGCCTGGCTCGCACTGCTTCTGCACCACACCTATCGGTTCCGCGCGCGAGGGTGCCGTTGCCGCGGCTCGTGTTACCTCGATGGCCGACGGTGCGTCACGGCGGGTTCTCGCGCCGTGTGCGCCACCACCCACGATGCAGTGTGCGAGCGCTGCATGCCTCGCGGCGGCGCACTTGCCGGCCCTGGTGGCTCTTTTGCGTTTTGCCTGTGCTCTTCACCTCCACGTTCCACCCAACGCTGGCTCGTCTTTCCTCACTTCCTCGCTCACCCCCCTTCCCCTTCCCCTTCCCCTTCCCCCGTCTCACACCCGTGCCCCTCCCGCTTACTGCACACGACGCGCAAAGAAGCAACCGCCAAACGTGTTCTCAAGCTTCCCTCTCCACTCTCCTTCTTTTACCGCGCTCTCTCTTTTCCAAATTGTCTTCTCCTGTTTCCCCCTTTTTATTTTGTGATTTGCCTCCGTCCCCCCGTCCCCCCCCACTTTGCTTTTGCCCCGTCCTCCGCGCCAGTCCCCTGTCGTCTCGTTTTGCGTGTGCGTGTGTGTGTGCTTTTGGACTGCCGCTCGCCACTCCACGCGCCCCTCCCTCTCGCAGCGCAGGCCCGTGTGTGCGCGTGTGAGTTGCTGTCGCTTTCTTCCCTCGCCTTGCTTCGTCACCGTTGTGGGTTCTCGCGCCATAGCCCCCCTCCCCCCCTCCGACCGCCTTCTCCTTCCCAAAGTACCCGACCCTACCCATAACTTGACGCGTATATAAGGGCTATATCCCCCTCCCCCCCACACACTCTTTGTCCGATTTAGACCCGTGGTCCCTCAGAGAACCGCGGCATTCGTTCGTGCTTATCTCTGCCACACTCCCCGCCCCTTCTCTCCGATCGCTGACGTGCTTAACCCACGGCACCGCACCGCCCCTTGTCTTGGTGTATAGCGCAGTGTTGTGCTGCCGTGCGTGCACGTCGCTCTTACGATTTTGGCCCCGAGTCCCCTACGTAAACTCCGCTTCACTTATTGTGCATCCCCCGCGCTCGCGCGCTCCTGCTGAGTCTCATTGCGTGCGTTTGTGCGTGTGCTGGTGTGTTTCTCTCCGCTCGTATACACCCACCACAGCTGCCCTCTCCGTTCTACACCCCGACACCACCACCTCCACCGCCATCGCCGGGGACTCCAGAACTGAGCTCCGTCGTCGCCACTGAGACGACATCTTCTCTCCCTTTTTCGTCTCGCACTGCACCTGTGGTGTTGGCGTCCGCCGACGTGACCCACGGAGCCAAAAGAAAAAAAAAAAGAGTCAACACAAAAGTAAAAAAAGAGAAAACTTCATTTTCACCGCACGCACAAGAGAAACGACCCCCACCCCAAACTCTGCGTGACGCTGTTCGCTTCGTCTCCGCCTCCGCTTCTTCTCTTTCTCCCGTCCTTCGTCTTCGTTTTGCTTTGCCTTTTCTGCCTCGCCCTTCCCTTCCCGACTTGTGTGTTCGGCCCGCCGCTGGAAGGATCGCAGTCGGTTTCACAGGCGAAGCAAGCAAGAAGAAAAAGCCGCGCTCGCGCGCTCTCGTCCCCGCATTGCACCGAAACCCCTTTGGCACGTGTAGCACACGCGTTCGACGAGGAAGGAAAACAAAAGAAGAAAAACCCGCGCGCAAGGGTCCTCTCTTTAGGCGACCCATTCGACGAGACAAGAACGTCACCGCAGCACTGAAGGTCCTTCAGCATCGCCACCCGGTTGCCCGCTTCCGTGCCGCAGCACCTGGAGCGGTCCCAGCTGAAGCTCCCCCAGCCACCCCACCGACTGCCACACGACGTGTGCGACGCTGCGAGCTGAGCAGACCTGTGACCGAAACAAAAGCACGTCTCCGTCGCCCCCCCCCCCTCTCGCACGCCGCCGCCGCCCTTCCCTCTTCCAACCCCCGGTCGCAGTCTTCCACCCCCTTCTTTTGCGGACAAGCGAGTTGCACTGTTGGCTCCTACTGCCCCCCTCCCCGCGTTGGACCCGGTCTTTGCAATCAAGGAACTGTGCAGTGGCCCCCTTTCGCCCTCCACGATCACTTTGCTGCACGCCGAGTCAGCACATTCGATTCCGTTCCTCCTCGCCCTCCCCCCTTTTGCGTTCGTGCACAGAAGTGTTCTTCTTCCCGTCGTCCGTTGTCCCGACGCACCTCCTTGCCCGCGTTTCTCACTCTCGCTTCATACTTCCTCACTCGGTTCGGTGGGTGAACGCATCGCTGGCCAGGCGCGTCGTGCCTCCCTCTGGCTCGCCGCTTTCTCCTCCCCTCTTTCCTCTTTTGTTTTTGCTTTTCTCCCCCACTCACTTCGCGTGTTACCTCACCTGCTGCGTTGCCTGGTGTGCGGTCCACCGCGTGTACTGTGCCTCGCTAGCTGAGGTTGCGCCCCGTGAAGTGCTCGCTTTCCCCTCTAGTTCGTGTTAGTTCCTTTGCTCTTGATTGATACGTCTGTGTGTGTGCGCGCGTGTTTGTCTTTGCGCCATCTCCCCAACCCCCCTTTTTGGTTTTCTCACAGGTTTGGCGCTGTGGCTGTTGTACGCACACCGTCGCGTTGTTTCTTTTGCCTCACCCTCTGTGACGCGGCGCTGTGGTGCTCCCTCTGCCCCCCTCCCCCCCCCGTCCGTAGCCTCGCCCTCCTCCCCACCCCCAACCCCGTTTCTCTCCGACTCTCTGTCTTGTCTTCCGAATTCGCAGCTCCACTGCCATTCCGGCGTCCCCTCCTCTTCTTCTTCGTTTCTGGCGTCGTTTGTTCACATATATATTCCTTTGTCTGTGCACGTTCTCTTGTTTCCCCACCCTCCTCCCTCACTTGCTGTCTCTCTCTCTCACACCGTGTGTGTTTGCGTGTCTCTTGTGTCCTCTGGTTCCTGATTACGGTCGTGGTGTAATTCAGTCCCCCGTCGCCCACTTCTTCACCTCCAGCCCTTCTCCCTCTTGCGGGATTCTTTTTCTGTTGTTTGCTTGTTTAGTGTGGCGGAGTAACCGATATCTAAGTGGCGCCCCTCCTGACTACCTCAAATCCTCACCTCCTTCGCTTCCTGTTTTGTGCTTGGGTGTGTTTCTTGTTCCGTCTTCTTTGCAGACGTCTTTCACCTCCGCGTGTTTCGCTTCTGTGTAGCTCATCTTAACTGACTTCGCTCTTCTTCTCTTCTCCGCCATCTTTCTCTGTGCGTGTGCCCGCGTGCATCGTCCTCCGCCCCTCGGTTCCTGCTGTTTTGTGCGTCCTCGTCTGTGTGCATTTTTCCACTAGGCTCCTTTCTGTTCCGGTCTTGCTGACTTCTGTGTTGTCCTTGCCTTTCATCTCATCGGTGACCCGTCGCTTTCGCTTCTTCGTCCCTCCCCCCTCCACTCTTGTGTCCGTTCAAGTGTCGGCTTCACTTTGTTTTGTTCGACTTCACCTCCTCGCTTCTTCTGCTGTTTTCTCTTCTTTCCGCGTGTTTCTCCTTCTCGACAACTCTATCTTCTTCGCGATTCCATTTTTGTTTTGACTTTGCCCATTTCGGGTGTGTATGTGTGTGTGCGTTTCCGTTGCGTCAACTTGTCTCTTGCGTGCTTGGCATAGTTCGGACTTACTTCTCCGTTTCTGTTTATCATCTTCTCCGTGTGGGTGTGTGTCTTTCTCGTTATCGACGACGCGCTTCACGCACGCTGTCCTGCCCGAGTCTGTGCCGCCCCTCGCACAGCACACTTCCCGTTCGACTTCTTGACATTCTTTTCTTTGTTTGTTGTTTTTGCGTTTTTGTTTTTGTTTCAGCGCCGTTTCGCTCTTATCACCTCCTCCAATTGACGTTGTTGAGCCGTACTTTGCCTGCTGATCGCTGCCTAGTCGGTGCCGTGCCTCCATCCCACAAGCCTTCTCCCACCTGCTGTCTGCCCCGACCCCCCCCTCTCTCTCCTTTCCCACCTCCGAAGTTGCCCGACACCGCCCGCACTGCGCGCCTCCTTCTTTTCACTATCCCAGCGGAGCGCAGAGCACGAGGCAAGACAACAGCTTCCACTCTGCGAAAGAGGCACTGCGTTTGCAGCGGACGCCCGAGCGCCATCGCCTTCTCTTCTCCCTCTATTTCCATCACCTGCACCCCATACCCTTCTGTTCCTGCCGCTTCCTCCAATCTTGCTTTCTTCGTCCTACCTTTTCGTCTCTCACGTTACGCCGCACGCGCGAGCCGGAACAAAGACTGAACGCATCGCCCTTGTCGACCTCACCTCACGCGTGTGCTGCCATAGGAAAGTCGTGCGAGTCATTAAGCTTGTCCGCCCCCCGCCTTCCTTTCCACCACAGTGCGCAACTCCGCCCCCCCCCCCCCCTCCCCCCGCCCGCCTCGCGGCACGCACACCGCACACAGGAAAGACCGCCTGTTTGAGTATCGACGCGCAAGGCCGCAAAAAGGACATCGGTACGCAAAAGTGAATTGTCTCGCCCCCCACCTCTCTTGAGTTGGTCTGCTCTTGCCTCTGTCTTCTTCTCCTCTGCACGACCTGGCCACTCGCTTATAGGACTGCCGCGACGTGGTGCACCCTCCCGCTTCTCCGCCTGTCTCTTGTGTACCGGCGCCGCCTTGCTCCTGTGACGTACGTAGTCGCTTCCGTCTCGCCGAGTGTACCACTGACCGACACACATCATCGCTCACCCGCTCCCCCTCCCCCTCACCGACGTCTTTTTGCTGCTATTGTCGTCCGCACGTGTGCGCTCCCCTCCGTATCGGCTCAGCTGGGTTGTCCGTCCTTGTCCGTCTAGCGCCGTCAAGCTGTTCTCACCCCCCCCGGCGAGGCACACAAATTTCTTCTGTGCGGTGTTCTCTTGTAGCCCTGCCTCAACGCCTCTGTGTTCGCCGTGTTCGCACCCGTTCTCTGCCTCGTCGACGTTTTTTCTTCGTTTGGGTGTGTGATTGAGTTGTGTTGCGCTTTCCATTTTTGTTTTCGCTCGATTGTCATCGCCTTTCTCCCCCGCGTGTTTTGGTTTTCTTCCTGTGTGTGTGTGCATTTGCTAGCGTTCTTGCTGAGCTGCATGTCAACTGTGACGGCAGCGTCCACACCTTCACCTACTGTTTGTCTTCTCCTGTGCCCTGCCGCTTGCGCCGAGAACTGTGCGTAGCGCGTCGCACAACTGTACACAAGCACATTCGATCACTTATACAGTCATTACCTCCTCTCGAAGCCCTCCGTCCTATTTCTGTCACCACCTGACCGCAACTGCGCTCTCTGCGTTCGCGTGTTTGTGCGTGTCCAGGGGCCTCTCCAGGTCAGAACCGTACCTCGACACTCCTTTCTCGACGCACGACGTTGCGTGCCGCTTTACGAGCCTATTGGCTGCGTGCGTCTGTGTACGTGCGTGTTTGTGTGCGCGTGTGTGCCGAGCGTGGTGAAAGCCGTCAGCTGCGGCGTCGTTGTTGCTTGTCCTGCTCGGTTTCTCCGCTACAGTCGCTGTGTTGGTTAGGTTCCGCACGGAGGTAAGACCGTGCACCAGCCAGCAAGCCCAGGCTCAGCCCCCCTCCCCCCCTTCCTCACACATTGCCGCCGCTCCCTGCGCGTCTCCCCGGCCTTGCTCCCCCCCCCCCCCGCCCTCACCGTGCGTGTGCTCTAGTTTCTGCTCACGTGCTTTCCTGTCTTGTAGTTTTCTGATCTGTGCTCTGCTCCGCTCGCTACTTGTATCTCGCTTCCTCGGGCGTGTTTTTTGATTTCCCCCTTTTCTTGTGTGTGTCGGCGATCGTTCTCCGTTTCCTCAGCTGCGCCTGTGTTTCGTCCCTGCGACATCGTATTGCCGGTGTAGTCTCTCTGCCTTCTTCTTGTGCTCCTCTGCGTTGGTGTGCCGTCTCTGCTGCTCTGGTTCCTGTCGCACTCGTCGCTCATTTAGTCTCTTCGGCAGTGGTGTGTTCCCTTTCACAACTCGAACTTGTGTATTTCTCTTCTTCACCTTCTTCCGCTGTGTGTGTGTGTGTCCGGTCATCGCTTGTTGCGCCTCACGTTGCCGAGAGATCCTAAACAACTCGTCTACTTTTTTTTTGTTGTGTTTGTGCGGCTTTTCGTCGAGTGCGCCGGTGTGTCTGGCCTGTGTCTGGACTTTTCGTTTTGTTTTTTTTAGACGTGCTGGTCGTTCTTTAAGGCTAAAGTCGACCTTCTCGTCTCTTCCGTCTTCCCCTGTTGTGTGCGTGCGTGCGTGCGGCGATCTTCGCAGTACGCGATACTGCTCGTGACCTGCACTCTGTCTCTGACGGCGTCGCGCACTACTTCACACTCTCATGGAAAAGGCACTTCAACTGGTGATCTCTCAGCAGAGCCGGGATGCGGGCGACCAGGCTCGTAAGGTGCCCATCCTGCGCCCTGCGTGTGTAGAGACCGCCGCGCTCGCCGGTGGCAGCCGCATCTCCGTTCCCGCAGGTTCCACGGCGGCTGCGGTCAAGGCAGCTGCAGCGAACATCGCCACCGGTAGCAATGTCACCGAGTCGCTGAATGGCGCGCGTGGGGTGCGGCCGACGTCGGGCATCTTCCTGACCAACATCGGCCACGGCGCCGGCAACGGCACGGTGACGTCGCCGTCGTCCTTCATCAGCAACAAGCCCAAGGGCAGCGCCTACGGCAGCGGCAGTGTCGGCTTCGATAGTGCGCTGGAGGCAGTGGCAGCCGAGAATTCACCGTCGGTGCTGTCCACCGGCCTCAACTACCGCTCGAAGCCGCTGTGCAGCCACGCCCCCAGCGCCGTGGGCGGCTGCCACGCCGACCCCGTTGCCACCTGGGCTGCCCCGACGAGCCTGCTGAAGGTGCTCGACACCTCCGTCGACGCCGTCTCGCCGCTCGTGCTGACGCTGCAGGACGACCACCACGGTTGCGGCACGGGTACACCGCTTGGGGTCTCGGAGAGTTCGGACGGCTCCGTGTCAAGCAGCGACGACGACCTCGAGAAGGGCAAGACGGTGCAGGCCGGGAGCAGCGACAGCGCCAAGGATGAGAAGCGCTTCTTCAGGGCGGCGCCGCGCACCGGCGAGTTCGTGCCGCTCATCGACTGGCTGCTGCGCCGCGGCGAGCGTGGCGACATTGGTGCGCCGACGGCCTCGCGTCGAGAGGGCACTGGCAGCAGCAGCAGCGGGAGCGCGGAGGTGTCGCAGGCGACCTTCTTCAACGAGGACTACATTGCGAAGCTCTGTGCCGCCGCCACGAGGTGTCTGGCCAAGGAGCCGACGCTGCTGGAGCTGGACGTGCTGGCGCACGACACGCTCGTCGTCGTCGGCGACATCCACGGCCAGTTCCAGGACCTCTACACGAGCGTGCTGTGCCAGCAGTACGACCGGCGCCGCTGCAACCCGGACGGCCGCGACCGGCGCTTCCTGTTCATGGGCGACTACGTGGACCGCGGCCCGCACAGCCTGGAGGTGGTGCTGCTGCTGCTGGCGCTGAAGGTGGAGTACCCGACGCTGGTGTACCTGACGCGCGGCAACCACGAGGAGGAGAAAACCTCGCGCGTGTACGGCTTCCTGACGGAGGCGACGTCGTCGCTGGGCGCCGAGGCCGGGGCGGCGGTGTGGAGTGCCGTGAACAAGGTCTTCCTCGACCTGCCGCTGTCGGCCCTCGTCACAACACCGCGGGTGCGCTTCCTCGTCATGCATGGCGGGCTCTCGCCTGCGCTGCAGACGGTGGAACAGATCGCCGCCATCGACCGCCACGCCTACAACACGGGCGAGCTGTCGAAGGAGGCGCACGACATCGTGGACGGCCTGCTGTGGTCCGACCCGTGCATCAGCGCGGGCTGCTACGCAGCGAGCTCGCGCGGGTGCGGGTGGAACTTTGGCCCGGCGGCGTCCGCCACGTTCTGCAGCAAAAACCGACTCAACTTCATCTGCCGAGCCCACCAGCTCGCGATGGACGGCTACTTCTGGACGCACAACGACCGCGTCGTGACGGTGTTCTCGGCCCCGAACTACTGCGGCATCAACGACAACCGCGGTGCGGTGATGGTGGTGTCTGGCGAGGCGAACAAGCCCTCCTTCGAGCAGTACGACTACTACGAGGACGAGATGGACTACCCGTGCCCCGACTCCCGCTTTCCGTACTCGTCGTACTTCTGCTGAGGGACAAGACGCACGGCGACCCCTCTCCCCCCTCCGCCTCGCTGCCGCCGTCGCCCTGCGTCGCACTCCTGTCCCTCTCTTCGTGGACGGCTCACCCCGTTTGCCGCTTCGCTTCTCCGCCGCCCTCGCTCGCGCGCCTCTTCCCGCAGTTTCCCTTTTGTTTCTGGTAGGCAGCAACGAAGGCGTCTCGGGGTTCTCGTTGTCGGCCTCGACTGGCTCGTTTCCCATCTTGTTGCCTCCGTGTTCTCTTCCTATTCCACCCGGGTGTGCGTGTGCGTGTTGGTATTTGTGTGCTTCTCTCCTGTGCTTGATCGTCTCTTGCCGCTGACGTGCTGTACGCGGGTTCACGCTCCGTTGCGCTTCCTTCCCCCTTCTCTTCCTTTCATGTTTGTGTGGGCGTGTACCTGTTTCGTTGGTTACCTGATCCACCTCCCCCTCCTTCCCCCCTCCCTTCTGTCTTGTGTGTCTTCTTGCACCACGGAATTGCGTTCCATTGCGTACACGCCACGAACGCCTCCCCCCCCCGCCGCCGGCAAGCTCGATCACACAGGGGAGCGGCGAAAAGAAAAAGCCGCCTGTGTAGTCTCAACGCAGCAACGACAACAAAAACAAAATCTCCAAAACGACACCGGCGACGGGTGGAGCGGCCCACCTCACGCCGCCTCGTCGGTGCCGTCGCTCTCCCCCCTCCGCCCCTTCCCCCTTTCTTCTTCGCCTTTTTTTGTGTTCGTTCGCGTGGCGCTCTGTTGTTGTGTGCGTGTGCCGGGTCTGTGCCCTCTTCGGCGGTGGGTCCCCGCCATTCTTCCTTCCCCCCTCTCTCCACGACCCGGTGCACCCACTCTCCCGGCGCCGTTCTCTCGCGTCGCCTATGCTGCTTTTGCGTCGCTGTCATACATCACCTACTTCTCCCCCGCCTCCATGTAGATTAATGCAAAACGTCCGCACGTACACACACTTGCGAGCACGCCGATGTATGTACTCGCAGATCGCCCTGCACGTGCACGAGGTCGTCCTCCACAATATTGCTGGGTGCTGATGCTATTCTACTTCCCTCAGCGCGTGCTCCGCCTCTGCGCTCGTCGGTGTGCAGATGCGTGTGTGTGTGTGCATATATGTGTGTGCACACTTGTCCGCTACGTCGCGCCTCTTTTGGCGACCTCTTCCCTCTTCCCTCTTCCCCGCCGTGCCGGCACCTTTTCCAACCGAAAACGCGTTTCTTCTCTTGTGCGCTTCCCGTGCATCCCTTCGTCCCTGTGTGAGTCCCTGGTGCGTCCTGCGGCAGCCCACCTGCCCTTCTCCCTTCCTCCGTCACTCCCCCTCCCCCCGGCCCGTCATCCGCCTCCTTCTTCCCGCGTCCGCGCTCTCTCGCGATCACGGGGTCCCTCTCCCTGTCTGGTGCAGGGGAGCGCATGCGCCCGTGTGCGTAGCGACCCCCAGCCCCCCTCACACACTCCCATGCATCCCCACACAAACACGCGCACGCAATGTACGTAGTTCCCCTCTTTCTTGCCCCGGCTCCTTCGCACTCGCCCCCTTATCTCCATCTCCTCCCCTTCTCCTTCGCCCTACTCTGCCTGGCAGGCGGTGCGGCTGTGGCACAGCGGTGGGTGGAGGCAGGGGCTGCGGTTGGGGGAGTGGGGAGGGCGGTTGCAGAGGCCGGTCTCAGAAGACGCGACGCGGCACACGAGGGGGTGAGGCGGCAGCGCCTGTGGTTCGCGTCCTTCTTCTTCTTGTCGGGTCACCTGTGCCCACGCGCGTGCTGCCCAGATGCGTTGATGCGCAGGGCGCATCCGCGCCGCCGCTTTTCCTTCTTGTCCCCTCTCTCACCCCCCCCCACACAAACCCGCTTTCTTCTCTCGCATCTTGGTTGTGCTCCGTCCCATGCCCTCCTGCACCCTGCGCGCCTTCCCCCTTTCACTGCTTGTCCACGGCGGTCGGGGCAACACCGCAGGCGGACACTGTGATGCCTCGGCCTCCCCCCTTTCCCTCCTTCTCGGCGCTGTCGCTGCGTGGTACAACTCACACGTGTGCTATAACACCGTTGCGTGTGGTTCCCAGCAGCCCGACAGGGGATGGTGGAAGGTGGGGAGAGGTGCGCATGTGCGGCGCCGCTGACGGTGGTGCGAAGAGGTGTGCAGCACGGCAGGCGGCCGACTCGCCAGAGAGCGAGGCGCGGCGAGGTGGACGCTGTGCGCCGTCGCCGCCCCTTGCCCTTCTTCATCAACCCCTTGTCACGTGTCGGGTGCCGAGGCGCCGCCTCCCCTCGCCCTTCCCCCCTTTATTGGTCCCGCCTACAGCAATGGCACCAGCACACGGAAGAACAGAAGCGGCTCAGCCTGACCCGCTGCCTCGACTTGTTTTCTCTTTTGATTGCTGGCGCGCGTGTTGTGGGCTGCGGGAAGCGTGCGCGTGACCTTGCGCCCCGCTCGTTTGCTTTCTCTCTGCGGACTGCGCCGTCTCGCCCGCGTCGCGCTGAGGCTCTTCGACGCGTGTTGTTCCGTCGATCCTGTTCACGTTTTGGGGCTTCCGGCGCCTCAGCGGAACGTCAGGTGGCGAGATGAAAAAAGGGTTTGGCGTGGGCGTGGACGGGGGGGAGGGGGAGGGGGGAGGAGAGGGGGGAGGGGGTCAACGCCGCAGGTTGCGGCGTGTGTGAGTGCTCGGGTGTGTGTACATGTGTGTCTTCGTGTCGAGCAGCCCCACACGCACACCGCTCCGGCGCCTCCCCCCTTCCCCCTCTTCTTCGTGGCGTACAAAGACGGCGTGATCACGATGTGATTGATGCAACTCTATTCACCACAACACGACGGCGGTGCGATGGGCGCGCGTGCATTGGTGTGTGTCGAAACGCGTCGGTGCCGCGTCGTCCACCGCAACCACCACCATCACCACCACCAAAACTGCAAGATTAGTGGCGTGACTCCTCCTTGCGCCGTGCACACATGCTAATGCGGATCACAACGACGTGGTTGGATGCCCTCTCCTTGTTGTCGCCTTCTTTCTTGCCTATATTCACACGCATGTGGAGTTTGTTCTTGTTTATCTCTACTGCGTTTCTGCTGGTGCACGTGTGTGTGTCTGCGTGCTGCATTAGGCGTCTGCGCTGAAGTGTGGCGTGTCGCCGTGCCGCTGCTCAACTCACGATGATGCGGCCAGCTGAGATTGTTTCGCCCTTTCCACTCCCTCAGCCGCGCTTTGCCTGGGAGAGTCTCGACACGCCATGCGTGAACGCACGTCTCGCGTCGCAAACTGCTGCGCTTTTACGCGTGGCGTGGGGGGCACTTGTTCGTTTGGATTTGTGCGTGTGCGTGCGCCGTTTCGCTTCCTGCGTTTGACATTTCAACACGACTACAGTTCTCGCTTTTTTTTTTTTGTGTGCTCCTTTCTTCGTCGCGTGCTTGACGTGCTCCCACGGTGATTTCGTCCTCCACGTACCGCATCCGTGATCTGCTGCTACGCGTGTCGTGCAGCAGCCAACGCACTCGCACCCCCACCCCCTGCCGCTGCTCCCCCCTCCTCCCTCCCTCCACACACACACGAAAGACGTACTCCGTCACCACGCTGCATCTCTGGTTCGACTACTCGTCTATACTGCCGTCTTCCCCCTTCTCCCCGTGCTCGACAGTCCACCGCCTCGTGTCCGCACCTTCAAAAACAGAAACCGTGTGGCCCTTTTCCGTACACCGCCGCCCTGCTGCTGCGTGCGTCTCCCTGCTCCGCTCTCATTGACGACTCCCCCGCCCGTACCTCTGTCTGCGGGGGTGTTGGCCCTTCACCACGTACGTTCCTACTCGGGTGCCTCTGCTGCTTTCCTCCTCTCATCCTTTTCCTTGTGTGGTGCGTGTGCTCCGTGAGTGCCCTCCTACCTCGGTTTGCGTGTAGTCCTGCGTGCGTGTGTGTGTGTCTTCTTTACCGTGTGCGTGTGCTTCTGTGTGTGTCTTGGCGTGCGTGTGTGTCTTTCTTCTCCTCGTTTTTCTTTCTCCACGACGAGCTCGTCTAGCGCTTGCGTGTCCCTGTTGCTCTGACGGTCTGCATTGCCGTGTCAGCCACACCGACCTCTCCCCACCCCCGAACGTGCCTGTGATGTCTGCCCGTGCGTCGGCTCCCCCCAGCCTCGCTTCTCTTCCAATCTCCATCTTCGGCCGGCCACGTCTTCTTCTTGTGCTTTTCTCCGCTTTCTTCTTTCCTGTCTCTGTACTCGCCCCGTCGCGACACGTGAGTGGAGTCCCCACTCCCCTCCTGTCACGCCTTCGCATGTGACCCGAGGATGTGACGACGGCAGCCCCCCAAACCCGGTGTATTCCTTGCTGTTTCCCTCTTCTTGCACCCTTCTCATTCGAGCATGAGTGTTTGCGTGTGTGTTTCTGTGTGTGTGTGTGTGTGTGTGTTTATGTGCACGCGTCGCTGGACGCACCGCGGCGCCGGCTCCAGAATAAAAGAAAACGACCACCGCCTCACGCAACACCCCTTTTTTCCCTTTGCTCCACCGTCATTCCATTCGTTCTTGATTCCGCGGCTCGGCGCGTCACTTCAGATGATGATGGTTTTTGTCTTATCCGTCTCGCTACAAGT
The DNA here is from genome assembly GCA_030849075.1 of Zelonia costaricensis. Lineage (NCBI taxonomy): Eukaryota > Euglenozoa > Kinetoplastea > Trypanosomatida > Trypanosomatidae > Zelonia > Zelonia costaricensis. The sequence goes on along the minus strand of JASAOO010003468.1, from coordinate 5,958 downwards.
GCCGCGCTCGTCACCTGCCGCGCATACACATGCTGTCCAACCCAAATCCCACCGCACCATCGACCGCGCTGCGTCGTCGTTAGCGGCGTGGCATCAAAAAGAAAACACCACTGTTTCTAACGAACGCATCACTGCCTCCTCGATACACAGAGAGTAATAACATCTGCCGCCGCAGACACACACGCAGGAGCGAGTCTTGGGGGAAAAACAAACAAACAACAAACAACAGAAGCATAGGCGGCGACGACGTGTGCCTGGCGTAGACGAGAGGGAACGTACGCATGCTCTCGTGTGAGCTGCCTCGACCCCGTCGTCCCTCGTCTTCCTCTCCCCTCCCCCTCCTGCGACTCCGGTGCGTGTTGTGGCTGGCTGCTCCCTGTTTCGTCACATGACGTAATCGAAGACTTGAATTCGATTTCTCTCTTTTGTCCTCGTTACCGGCCCCCCCTCTCCCCTCCCTCCCTCCCCCCTTTGCCCTTCTCTTCGTCGCGATTTCACCGCACTCAGGCATGTGCTGTTCGCGTTTCTGCTCCCTGCGCCCTCGTCGTACTCCTGTTTTTTTCTCTCTCGTTGCCTTCTCTGGCCTCGCTGGCCTCCTGTTTCCCCCGCTTCAGTGTCCATCTTCCCTTTTGTGTGGTACATCGCTCCCTTCTCTGTGTCTGTACGTGGCGTTGCTCCCCCCTTCCCCCCGCCCGCACCACATCTCCGCACGCGCGATGCCGCTTTGGCCGTCGCTGCCTACTGCCCTTGTCTTCTCGAACCCCACGGATGTGTGTGTCTTCTTGTTGTTTTCTCTTTGCTTCGCTTGTGTGCGTGTGTGCGTGTCCTGCGCTCGTGCGCTCTCACGGAACTGCCCGTACTCAGCGCCACGTAGTGTGCGAGCCGTCTCTCTTTCCCCTGATGTGTCGCGTCTACGGGCGCAGCGCACGCGAGGAGGGGGGGGGAAGGCCTGGCTGGCTGAGGAGCGGAGGTGAAGCAGGCGCGGACGTGAGGGAGGGGAAGAGGGATGGGTGGCAGTGGACAGCGCACACAAGGCCGACAGAGGCAGCGCTCCAGTCGAACCGTCCCTCCGCCCCCCGCCTCTGCCCCATCAGTCCGACGCTTGCCTCCCTTCCTCTTCTGCTCCTGCGCTCTCCTCGCGGCCGGTCTTCATCGGCGCGCCCCGGCCACGGCGCTGAAAGTGCACGACACGGACGCGCCAGTCAGTACGCTCGTGCCGGCGTCGACGCCTTCGCGCGAAAGGATGAGACATGGGTTTCCCTCCGTCCCCTCCCTCCCACTGATCGGCACCGTGACACTCGCCTTTTCTTGGCGTCGTGTGTGTTCGTCCTCGCGGCTGTGTTTGCTCTTCTCTTTCAGTTTTGCGTGCCCCCCCCCTCCCCCCCCCGTGTTCCTGCGTGCCTCAACGTGTTCCTTCGTCCACCCCTTCGGTTCCGCCCGTGCTCGTGTCTGACCTCACCACTGCCTCTCCCCGGCAATGCGGAAGGGCATCGGCAGCTCCAGCAGTGAAGGTGCCGAGGCACCTCTGCGCCAGTATCCCGGCTGTGCGAGAGCATGTGCGCGTGTGTGTGCATGTGGGTGTGTCCATGTGTGTGTGTGTGTGCCGATATACGAGCAGCCTCCCTTCTCTCCCTTTCTCTTTGCGTGAAACTGTAGTCTGTGCTTGTTGTGTCATCCCCTTTGCTGGTTCCTTGGCCCCCCCCCCCCCCCCCCCCCCCCCCCCCCCCCCCCTCCACNNCCCCCCCCCCCCCCGCACGCCAACCCGCTCTCTCGTCTGCTTTTGGTGTCGCGGCACGCCGCTACGGTGTTGTGGGCGCTGCCCTCTCCCCTCCCTTCGCCCCCCCCCAAAAAAAAGCGGCGCGGGCCCACGGTGACGGGGGGCTCTTCTTTTTGTGTGCTTGTGTTCGACTCAGCGAGCGCCGGTGCCGGTGCCATGGGACACGTCGTATTCCCGTCCCGCCACCTCCGACCCATGCTGGTCGCCGCGCCCCAACACCGCAGCACGCGCCATTTTTCGCGAAAATTGGCGTGTGCGTGTGTATGTGTGTGTGTGTATGCGCACGGTTTGTGACAACGGAGAATACGAGGCACACCTGATATAGTGGTACCGTTGTGCACCCCCTTTTTTCTTCTTCCCGCACGCGCACCTGCTCGTGCCTTCTTTCCACGTCCGCGTCCTCGCCGGCTCTCGCCCCCCCCCCCGCCTCCTCCTCCACCCGGGTCTCTTCTTGTTGCTCCGCCTCGTCCGTTCAAACCATTTTTTCGTGACGGCGCTGGTATGTGCCAGCGCTGCGCACACGCTTGCCTTCATTTCGCTTCCCAATGGCTCGCTGGCCCGTGGCCTGGCTCTGCGCATCGCACACATCGGACTCGTTTCACGTGCGAGTTGCCACGCCAGCCGGCCTCCCTCCCCCTTTTCCCGTTCGCTCGCCCCCTCCCCCTCCCTGTTCCTCTGCCAACCGTCGTCGCCGTGTCGTGCAGAGGCGGTCACCGCATCACCTTCGCACGACAGGCTCGACGTGCGGCGCGGCTCGTGTTGGCTGCTTTGCTGACGCTGGTTCTTCTTGTTCGAGTTGCGTTGCCCCGCTCCCAGGCCTCCCCCCGCGTCCTCTGTGCCTCTCGCCTCCCTCACCGCGTGGAGGATGTGCGCAGGCCGTGCGCGGGGGAGGCACGTCCGCCGACGAGCGCGCCCCCGTGGCCCCTCGACCCGCTGCGTCCCAACTCCACCCAGCTCTCCGTGTCTGCCAGGTTGCTGAGGGGCGTACAGGACGAGGGGCGGAGCCCTTCGCCGCCCCTCGCTGGCTGTCACACCATGAAGCAACGGCGGTGTGCGTGTGCTGCGAAGTGATGCGGGCGTGCGGCTTCTCTTTTCTTCTTTCCTGTATGGGAATGGGGGTGCGCTCGCAGTGGCCGCGCTCGACGCGCAGTGGCTGTGGTGCTGCGCGTTGGGCTACGCCTCGTCTCCGCCCCCCCCCCCCTCCCCGCCCCGCCCTCCACGGCTGTAGTTCGTGTTCCCGTCCTCGTTTTACGTGCGTAAGCAATGGGTGCTACTCCGCATGCACCACTCCGGCGCTGTTGAGCACGCATGAGGCGGTGTGTGTGTGGGGGGGGGATGTGTGCCACCGCACGCAGCGTGCGCCGCTCATACTCCGCTTCGTTTCTTCTCAGGAAAGCGGCATCGCTCCGTCTCCGTCCTCTGCGTCACCGCCAGCGCACGGCCCCGCAGCCACGCCGGCCCCGCCGGTGCGCGTGCACACAGCGCGACGCGGTCTGCGCGCGCACTCTGCGCGTGTTAGGCTGTGTGCGCAGGGGTGCGGCTGCCCTGCCAAACACGCCTCCTTCTTTTACCAAGCCACGGCTCGTTGACCGCACCAGCACCTCCTTCTACCTAGCTCCTCCACCCTGCGATGAGAGGTGCGTGTGGGTGCGAGTGTGTACGAGCACACGCTTCCTCCCTTTCGTCATTCCGTGAGAGCGAGGCCGCAGACCTGCGGCCTGGGTTGTCCCGCACTGTGTGCCCGGTGCCGCCGCAACGTCTTTGCACGTGCGCGGTGGCTCGCTTGTCCTGCACGTGGCGCGGAGACGAGGTGCGCTGGCCCTGTCTGTGCCTTCTCTGTGCACGTCTCTGCCTGCACGACCCTCTCCGCGACTCGCTCGCTCCTTCCCTTCCTTTCTTCGCCCTGTGCCCAGCTCCTCCACCCCGCTGTGCGGTGGCTCATAATACGCAGTGCCCTCCTCTCTCTTCTCTTCCCCCTGTCTGATGTGTGCCGGCGTGTCTGCGTGCAATTTCCTCGCGGCTTGCCCACGCGTGGTGTGCTGTGTTTGCGTTTTTCTCAACGTCCCCTCTCGGTAGAGTGTCCCCGCGGGCGCACCTGCATCGCCTCCCCCAGTTGGAGCGGTGCTCGAGGGCGCCCGCTGCCTCACCGTCGGCCACTTGATATCGGCACCACTGCACCCATGTGCCGTGTGCGCTCGTTTTTCTTGCGGATCGTGTGTGTGCGTTGTCGTGGCCGCGTGTGTGAGTGTCTGTGTGTGTGTGTGCGCCCCTCCCTCCTCTTCCCGGAAGGGTGCGCACGAGGTGTTGCACCAGCCCACCTCCGCCCCCGCTATACATCGACCGGTGGCATGTACGTGTTCTGTGGTGTGTCGTATACTGGAAGCGCCCCCCCCCCTCTACGTGGTCGCTCGTTGTCGCTCTGCGCCACTGCTGCGGCCGTCCCCTCCCCTCTCCCCCTCCCCGCAGCCGCGTCAGCTTTGTCTGCACCAGAAGACGTGAGAGACAGCAACCTCTCTTCTTTGTGGCACAATAACGCGGCGAGTGTGGGCGCAGTGCCGACCCAGTCCCTGCTCCTCTCCTCTTCGCTTCCTTGCGGACTCGGTCTCTTCTTCTGTGTACCTCGCTGCACACGTCTGTTGGTGGCATTGCGTGGCAAGCACCATGGGCCACTCTTTCCTCTTCGCGTGTGTCTGTGTTCGTGCGCTTGTATTTGTGCCAATTTCAGTGCCACCCCGGCAGCCAGCGCAGCGACGGGTGGCCTCAATGCGAGGCCGCACCCCCTGCTGTCTCCTTCCGTGTGCGTCACAGCGCTCCCTGTGCCCACTCCCTCCCTCCCTCCATCGTTCCCCTCGTATGGTAGTCACTCGTGACTCCCTCACGTACCACGTTGTGTCCGGGTGTGCCGTGTTCGTGCTTTCCCCCTCTTCCTGTTTGCGTGCCTCTCGTCTCTCTGTGTTTGTGTGTGTGTGTGTGTTCGTGTGTTGGAATTTTTGTGTTCTGGCTTTTTGCTCTCGTCGCCCTCACACATCGAGCCCCCCCCTTCCCCGTCCTCATTCCCCTCCAAACCCCTCCACGCTGTGCAGCGCTCCCCTCGCGTTCGCGGCGTGTGCGGGGGCGCGGGGTGCCGCTTCCTCGTCCGCCTCTCCTCCCGTCGCGCTTCTTTCCTCGTCGGTGTCGGTGTGTCTTGTGATCTCACAGTCTGCCTGTGTTTCTTCTCTTCTTCCCTTTTCTTGTGTTCTTTGGCCCCCCGCGTGCCTGTGTCCTCCTGCATATACGCTGGTGTGCTCTGTGTGGAGTGTGTTGTGTAGTTTTGGTGGTGGTGACTGCGTTGTGTCTCCTCTTCTGTTTAACGGTACGCCCCCGTCTGCCCTTTGCTGCTTTCCTTTTTGGGGGTATCTGCCGCCACCTTCGTTTGTGTTGTTGTTTTCCTTCGCTGCCTTATCGCTTCGGTTGCCCGGCGATCAACCCCCCCCCCCTCCCTAACCCTCGCACCCGCAGCCCCCGGCGTAGACGCGGCCGACGTGCGCGGTGTTTTCCCGTTTTTCGTGCCTTCCTGCCTTTGATGTGTCCCACCCCCACCCCACCTCTCCACTCCACCTCGCTCGCCCCCATGTGCGTGTCGTGCCTTCATCTCTTTTCCCGTTGACCCTACCAGCCCCAGTTGGTGGGTGTGACTGCGCGCATACGCAAAACGACTCTGAAAAAACTCCAAGAGAAAAGAAGAAAAAAGCGGTCAAGAACGGAACGCACTGCATGCGCCGACTGCACAGTGCGGATGTCCGCTCCTCCTCTTTCTCCCCTTTTGTCTGCCCGCTCCCGTGGCGTGTGGGGTGCAGGGCGCAGGGGGGAGGGAGCGAGGAGTGTGAAGACGTGTCAGCCGCGGTGCGCACTTCCTCCTCCCCTCCCCCCTCGCGCGGCTTCAATGCCACGTGCGTGGCGGGGCTTCTCCGCGAGGTGTGCACGCACCGTCTCTCTCGCCGGACGCTCCTCTGGAGGTGCGGCCTCTCGTCAGCTGCCCGCCACACGATGTGACGGTCTCGCTGAGATTGGCAACGCCGCAGTCGCGTCAGCTGTGGCCCTCTCGTCTCGCACGCCTTGACGTGCTACCGTTGCGCTCCACAGCGCCGCTATGCTGCGCCAGACAGTTCGCCTGGCTCCCTCGTCCGCGACGCGCCGCTCCT